>JAPYYV010013981.1:0-16399 GCA_030522625.1 Copidosoma aretas
TTGATTCAAAGTTAAAATCAACGTTGATCAACGTTGCGTTTTATCATTGATTTCAATGTTGACATCAACGTTGATTCAACATTGATTCAACGATGATTTGGCATTGAATCAACGTTGATTTCATAGTTGAATCATTGATGATATTTTTGATAGGGTATTCACAATGTTTGGGTTACAACTGCTTCGCTTAACTCTCTAGCAAGCTAAGAGCAACTCAGAAGTACACTCGAGACGAGTTCAATCTTCCGCAACGTGAACCATGACAACCATTGAAGTGTCGGAGTTCATTAGAATCGACCAATGAAATTCGAATATTTATGAACTTTCGGGAAGAATCAACTCGTCTCGGGTGCACTCATGTGCTGTTGGTCATTTGTGATAACTTATTGTTCATCTTACTATCATATTTTCACAAGAATTTGACATTTTTCACATTGAAGATTTTTTTATTCAATGCTACCATGATATTTTTTATAACTGTTTCATCCAAATATTTTTTCAGTTCTGTACGTTGACAATGAGATTCAGCATGTTGAACTGCTTGTACCACATTACAATAGTGACAACCATGGACATAGTCTTCAACATGAATACCTCTAAGATTATCTATTTTATTTAAAATTTTTTTAATTATTTATTGAAACAATATTAATGTAAAAGCATAGCAGCTTTCGAGTCTTTTCATGAAATTGAAGTAACATAATTTTTCATACGATTTTGTTATTACCAAATTAATTTGATCTCAAATAGTTATTTCAAAATTCTTGAAAGCAATTTTTAAGTTATAATTATTGATTTATAAATATGTACACACATATGTATGTGTGTGCATGACTGTATGTATATTTATAAGTATGTGTATATAATATGTATACTTACTTTGTGAGAGACACTATACAGAAAAAAAACGAAATGAAACACTTGGTAATTTTTTTAAAATCTTGTAGTTTTATTTTTCACTTGCAGCTCATTTGGTTTTAGTTCTACTTATTTCACGAAAATATACAGAGATCGATCACATGACTTACAGACATAAACAGTTACAGTTAAAAATTTTCAAATCACTTGAGTAATACATATACTTATCAAACAACTTATGTACAATATATCCATAATTGAGCTAGATTTTCTTTTCGGCTAATATAATTTTATGTAGATTTATATATAAATAATTTTTCGTCAAACAGTCATTATACAATGTGAACAATAAAATATTTTGTATTATGTACAAATTATAATTATTTTAAATTGATGGATAAGTTGTACAATGGTCAATCCGTAAATCACAAGTAAGGTAACATACATATATACTAGCCGAAAGATATTTATTAATTTGAAATTTTTCACAGTTCATATCGAAAAATTAATTTTTTGCTATCATGTAAAATACATTTCTGTATTACTGATTCACAGTTTTTTAATGAAAAAATAATTTCGCTCATAAATAATATAAGATTGTTGATATCTAATTTTTCTTATAAAACACTAGTAATATATATATATAAGTCAACTTAATTTCCTTTTAAACGTTACCCCTTTTAAAATCAATATGGCCACGATAATGCAATAATATATGTATATAAGATACAGTGGTAAAGTGTAAATATAAGTTTGTATATTAGTATGAATGTATCAGATTAAAATACTATAAGTCACTATATTTGCAAATATTTTATAGACGCAAAATTTATAAGCGTATTTTTTTATATATTTAAATAACATAAGACCTACGTAGACGTAATTAAAAGTTCAATAAATGCAGGTTTTCGAAATTTGTATTTATCTGTAGATATTAAATAAAAAATTTTGTTACGAGCAATCGTGAGCTTTTTCACATTTATTATAATTACACACAGGTGTATGTACTTTAACGACTGTATACATGGATATTTCGTTTATTTTTATAATAAAGTTATGTTTATAGGGCTTAATGTGCCATTTTAATCAGTTGATTTATTTCAAATTTTGAAGAGACTCCTACCTTTTGGCATAGTAAGGGCGCACATATTAATCATGTAGCAAGTGTCTTATCATGTATAAACATAACTTATTTTGTACTGTACCATTTTCTTGTACCATGAAACATATGAAAATGAAACTGTTTTACTAGTATCAGAAGACAGTCATTCATTTTTTAATAATCCAAGCCACGATGATGGACCATTTAGCAAAAGATCAATATGTATGTAGGTTTGTTTTCTATTGATGAATAACTTAACTAAAACCTTTCCAGTAACATGGAAATTCTTAAAAAGATGTCTTACTTACATTTAAATCAAACAATGTAACAAGTGAAATTTTATTTGTTTTGTCCAATAGTTATCATGATCATATTTTTGTTAATGATTGATCTCGATAATTGTTCTATAAGGTACCTGCACCATTCAATAAGAGACTTTGTGATTCTAGTTAGAATATGATCATTATTCAGCTTTCTGGCCCTTTTTATAGAAAATTATCTAGTTTAATCATAAAGATGTGTTAATATTAAGTTATGCATATCATGATCTAGCCTTCAATAACATACATAATTGGTTTTTTTTATTTATTATATCATTAGCTAAGTAATATTAGCTACAGAGATTTGTACGTTTCTTATTCAAAGTGATTTACTTAAATTTAAAAAAAATTTTGGATAAGTAATAAAACCTATTCTAATAAAGTTGTTAAAATATTTAAGGGTATTGAAGACTCATGTTCTTGGCCTAATATTCGGACCAATAACTCATTGAATATAAAGGTAATTTAATAAAATTAAAAATCAGAGGCACTAGATGTAACCCATATATAGTGCCTATGATTTTTAGTTTTATTAAATTACCTTTATAGTCAATACGTTTTTGGTCCTAATAATCGGCCAAGAAGATAATTCTCTAATCCCCTTAAACTCTCATTGCAATTCTGAATATAACCAAGATCAGATTCACCCCAATGTATTTTTTTAATTTTAACAACTTATAGTATACAGCTATTTACTAATGTGTAAATATATTCTTCCCTCTGATAGAAATTATCTGAAATAATGCGAGTGAAAAATTAATTACTCCTGCTTCCTTATGGTCTCTTATAATTGAGAAGACTTGGCAATTTTTAAGAAAATTCGAGACTATCAACGCGACAATAAAATGTTGAAAAAAATACACCACGACCGGTAATGTAGCGGTTACTATATACACTCTACATACATGTACATATATGTAAATAACTAAACGATTGTGTAAATAATAATGTACATTTCTAATCATATTCAATAACCAATGTTCTAGATACTAATTAACATTATGGTTTTATTGAAGAAAATAAAACTTGACTAGATAAATTTTTGCATGACTATGACTCTTGAACTACCCAGCCTAATTTGCTCACTTCACAAACTGCGTAAGCCTCATAGTTATAATTATTTTTTTATTTCCTCTGGAATCATCGAAATAAATTCTTGTATAAAAAATATTACGGGGACGAGAGTTTAGTATTCCTGCACCGATTAGTTCGGTTTCTCGTGCCGTGTATTTCGATAAATATTTTTTTTGTAGTTATTATTTTGTTTATTTGTCTTCCGAAAACTTGATCCCATTTTTAATTAATTAGTTTTCCTAAGAAAGAATTTGTTTATGAACAGCCATTTTGAACAGTTACGCGTAGAACTCCTTTTTTGGTCCTAACTCGTACTCCATTTCTTCATTTTTATACATATCCATGATCTGAAACAAACATTATATACATAGTAGTATAACATTATAAACATAGTATTTGTCTATCAATACCTAATTCGCAAAATAAAATTCACTAAAATGTATTTCTTATTCATATCATTGTTGTTAAAATGAATTTAATAAAACGTAATCACACTGAATGAACCAAATCTAATATCGAGTTAAACAAGTAAATGTGTTTGACTCATTGTCAGTCTAAACTTTTTTTTGTCCACAAATAAGAAACACAATTTATATTTTTTGAACCAAAAAATTTTAATGTTACCAGTCCAATCGTTATTTGAATTGGTAACTAAGTGTTGGATTCAGTATAAATTTTTGCTTCTGTTTTCGTTATGTGAAATTCGTTCGAATAACTTCGATACTAGTGAAAAAGATTATTTTTTCCTGGTGAAGTACATTTAAATTCACCAAGTTTATCTATGAAATCTCGAGTTTTGAAAGGACATGCATATAGTCTACAGTGGTCATCAGCTCAATGACAGATATTCTGGTCGATAGCAAATACTCTTACATAAGTAAACAACGACATAGAGTTGTCAAAGACATATGACTTATTTTCCAAACCATTTCTGTAAAACTTGTAATACCTATCCAACTTTAAAGATCCAAATGAGATGATAGGTACTGTTTCGCTTTAATTTGCGGATTTCCGAAAGTTGGATGTACATATCTTCGCTGTGTTTTTCGGGACACAATGAAAAATACCGAGCAACCTTATTTCTATTGGTCCTCACGACCTGAGATGCACAACCAATCAATGCCCAAAATAAGTAAATATCGCAGACTACTTGCATATCCATGGACCCGATTCGAGAACCAATCTCGGTATTTCCAAAGAGCCGACATCCAACTTACCCCGTTCATCTCCTTCTGCACCTCATCCAGCTGTTTCTCATGAATGGTCTTCAGCTTCTCCTTCTCCCTGTTCTGCACGATCTGCGCCATCTTCCTCTCCTCCATGAACTTCTTCGTGTTGTTCTGCTGCTTCTCCCTCAGCCTTCCCTCCTTGATTCCCTTGGACTTGAGCGTCTTGTCGTTCATGACCTCCCGCATGCTCTCCACCGACAGCCGAGCTTGCCTCGCGTTCATCTCCTTGATTTCCTTCTCGTGACGAGTGTTCAGCTGTTTCTGCTGCGCCTGCTGGACTACGACGCAGAGCTTGCGGAGCTGGGTCTTTTGCTCCTCCAGGTGGGCTTGGACCATGTCTCGTTCCTCGCGACGCTGGCGCTCGGCCAGTCGGGACCACTGGGACGTCTGCTCGGCAACCGCCTGGCGGATCGTCGGGTCGCGCGAGAGCTCGGCTTGACTGGAATTTTGAGAACGTCGTGGATCAGTGGATGGATGGTGATTTTTTTACTCCCGTAAGAAAAAAGCTTTTGAGTACGTCGGGAAAGCGAGATCAGTGATGAGGATCGGTCCATACTCATTCAAATGATTAGAGTTAAAAAATACTGCGTGCAAGGAAATGATGGAGCATAAATAGCCTTAGGAAGACATTAATTCTCAGGCATAGCCACTAAAACGTGATTTGGATAAAATCTAGCATTTACCTAATTTGAAAATGTTAATACTTACTTTTTACCTTTGATGAGTTTTTCTATTGAACTGCACTGTTGTTTTTGCACGGAAAACCGCTCTTTTTGGTGCCTCCTTTTGAGAGACTCGAGTTCTTTTTGCTGCTTCCTGGTTACTTTTGTATAACCCTTTTCGTGCCGTAATGTCTCTATAGTTACTGATTGGAAATTAAGTTCTTCTGCAAAAAATCGAAATAGCGAAATAAAGGATCAAACATAAATTATTTGGCAATGGCTCGATGAAACATCCTTTTGAAACTTACCTCTGGGTTTTGCAGCTTCTGGGAATCGCGACTGCATAGGTTCGATGCTGCTTTTGCTGTCGTTTTCTTCAATTCCCAATCCTCGTATCTTTGTTTGGGGCAGGGCTTCTGCTTTTCTGGAGGCTCTTGGAGCAGAAAGTGCATCCATGAATTCTTGTGAGCAAAATAAAATTTTTATTTTTCAAGTCCATTCAATTAACGTATTTTTGTATAAAGTTAAAGCAACTGTCTCGTATAAAATATAGTCTTGAAAAACATGCTTAAAGGTTTTAGATTATTTAACAAGATATTTATTCAATTGAAGTTTGAAAAAGGATTAAAATTTCTTTACGTTATTTTTAATTTAATCAAACATTAAGTTCAATTGTTGACTGAAGCAAGTTTTAATAAATAATTGAGTTAGATCATTATAATACTAATGAATTAAGAAATAAATTTTATTTTTTATAATGAAAACGAAATATTTAATAGTTTAGAGCACCGCAGAAGACATATTATTCTTTAAGTTTTAAGAAAGAAGACAAACAAGTAAAGAAAAATATCAATTGTGTCGTACTTCATTCAAAAACGCAACGTTATTGTTGATTAAAATACTAATCAATTGAAATTGAATTAAATTCTTTGTGAAAGTAACTCTTAATTGATACATTTTTTTTAATAATAATTAAAATAACTTTCAATTAAAAATTAAATTATTGGTGCAATTTTCCATTTAAAAAATCAAATATTTTAGAAGTCTGGTAATCGTGCTGATAAATATAATAATGTCGGTATTCCAAAATGACTGTCAACAGTGTACTTCGTTGGAGCTCGAAAATTCTCAAAACTGATATTCAACATTACAATCTAATAAAAAATTTAAACGTACATGTAGAAATCGCAAGAAAGTACGGATACAGATTCATCAAATCTGAGTAAAGAAGCAAGAACAAAAAAAAAAAAAAAAATCACCTTCGAAACCATCAGGCACGTAAATCTTGATCTCGATGTTGCAAAACAGCATCGGCAGAGACATGGAAAAATTAGCCTCGGTCCTCAGGGCTATGTGCCGGTATCCGGCCTGCAGCCCATCAAGCGGTACTATCCTCTGGCCCAGCAGTTTGCCGTTGGACTCGTCGTAGACGGCGAAACGCAGAGCTGCCAGGTCGGGCAGTACGACTTTGCGGAAGAGAAAGGGCTCCTCTTTGTAGACCGGGTTGAGACCGTTGGCGGGAACTGTGCGCGTGCGGAACTCCTTGCGTATCGTGTCGGTTGGCAGGCCGTACATCTCCACCTCCACGTAGGTGCTGACCTTTTTGTCCGATAAGAATTGGCCGGCTATCACCTGGAAGTAAGTCAGTTTGATCATACATTTTTCTTATTTGTAGTAACTAAGGAGATTTTTTTTTTTTAAATTAAAAAAGTTGTCATTGAAAAGGATGTGAATAAAAAAATACATTCATGGTTTCACTCCAATCGAATATAACTTTTGTAGCAATTTTATTTTGAAATAAATCAGAAATAAATTCAATTGCTATCGTTATTTTGTGAATTTCAGATGATCACACTGCTTCTAGATGTTTTGAAAAAAAAAAATTTGTATCAATTCACGTACTTGAACGCTGCACTGTGTCGCAATTACACCGTCCACGGGACTTTCCGCGAAAGGATCGAAACTTCTATCCGATCTTCTCATGAAATCTGGTTTGAGTAGGAATCCCGAAGATCCATTGTACTCAAATTTGCCTTGATTCAATTGCATTGGCAAGTCAGATGTTTGAAAGTTCAATGAAACCATTTGACAACCAGCATTCCAAAAAACCTAGAGTAATGATATTGAATAATAAATTCATTTTCATTTTCATAAACGAAAAAAAGATTGTCTCATTACTTGTGGCATGTAATTTGATGAGTCGGCTCGTGTGCCTTTAGGGTAGATTCTACTCATTTGCCGTTTATTGTAATTAACGAATTCTATGGCCGATGTTTTTAAAAGATTCAATCCAGTAGCCTCCGAAAAAGATGACATATTGTGGTGAAAATTTTTTTCTGAAAATAAGTCATAGTTTTATTATGATTTAAAAGTGATAAGCGAAAAATATTAAGATATTATGGTTAATATCAAAGATTATATGAGTATGTGTAGCCTTATAATAAATTACTATTTTAAAGATGTAAATAATCACGGCTGCATTGTATACATATATATGCATGTAAATCCATGTACAAAGACTATGAATTTTTTTTTACGGAATTAAAGTTTTTCAAAGATAACTTTATCTTTGCATAAGCAACTGGTGGTTTCAATCGATGAGATTACATCCAAAACATAACCACTGTCAAGCAAAAGTAATAAAACCAGAGCTTTGATGAGAATTATATTTTTATTAATAAAATAAATTAAATCGTTAGATTGAGACCCACAAATTATTTTTGAATGGAAGTCCATTTTTTTACGAAAAAATTAATTTTTTACTCCTAAAAATTAAAATTTAAAAACCTTAAAGACCAATAAAATCTTGTTTTATGTCATACTTGAATTACCACTTTTTAAAAAAATTGTATGACAAAAACTCCAGACTTAACTCTCTTCTGATGTTTTATTATTCAAATATTGTAGAAAACGGGAAAACAATAAAATAGTAATCTCCTTGTAGGCTTGTATGTATGAGCATGATACGTCAACGTGAAACCTTTTGTTAATGATAAAAAGAAGAATCTCAATTTTGTAGGATTATAAATAAACTCACGCTCAGCTTCGTCGAAACTCTGAAACTTTATCGGTTGCGCGTAATTCACCATTGACGAGAGCCAGGGATGAACATTTGTTGTACTGCCGGTGTACGTCTGTGTTACTACCAGTTCAAGGCTTTCACTCTGTTGTGACAGTTTTAGCTGACCCATTGCAACAGCAGCTACTGGATCGTTCGCGATATCATCCTTTAAAATTAGATCCCATGTGGTTAAAAAAACAATTTATGCTTGAAAGTTAGAGCTTATAAGTTTATTATTGAATTTTTTTAAGGCATTACATGACAATCAAATCTAATCCTTAACTTTGTCACAATGAAAATATAAAAGGAGTAAGGTTCTTCAAGCTGTATTAACGATTAGAATAAAAGAAAATAATAAAGGGCCACCATGCTAGGAGTGACTTATGGAATACCTTTACCGATTGTTGCTCGACAATTGGAGTAACAGTTGGCGGAGCACTGGCGTCTTCCTTGAAATCATCCTCTATAACGAATTGACCTTCTTTGAACAGTTCGAGCTCCTGTTTCTCGACCTCAGGACTCAACCTCTTGTTCTTAATTAGAATTTTTCTTTTTAACGCACTTGGTGGTGGTAGTGGTGCTCCTGGTTCTAACTGAAAATAGAATCGGAAATGTCCTTCATCTGACGTGCCATTATTTGGCCGTATACATTTACAAAGAAGTAATTGACAAAGCGTATGTAAAAAGTGCGTTCCAATATTGGTGATCAAGCTTGATTAAATGTATTTTGTTAAATTTCGTAGCTCTTGCCGTTAACTACTTTCCTAGGTGCCACAAGAATACTAAAATAAGTATTTTAATTAATAGTTGCAGAATGTAAATTGTTTGTGTGCTTTATTCTTGTGCATAGTATAATCTAAACTAATGAGCGACTCTTTTGTTTTTTTAAACTTAAGGAGACCCCGGATTTAAGTGGTTCAATGACCTCATATTTATTTTATTACTTTTTTTTCGTGCGAAAGTACGTTTGCTAGGTGATAAAGTAAAGGAGAAAAATAGTCCCAAAATCTACAAATTATTTTAGCATGCCAAAAGAGCAATTTTGACCATGTTCTGAGATCGGTGAAATAGTAGTTTTCGTACGAGATTGGAAAGGCTTTCATTTGCGAACCGAAAGATTTACGGCACGAGCTGTAAGCGAGAGATGTAACGAGGTTCGTAAAGAAGCCTTTACGATTGAATTACAAATGCTATTTTTCCTACTGTGGGTGTACCAGAGTTCCAAAAAGGCCCGAGGGAGGAAAAATCTTCTATATTTCTATTTTGTAGGAAGGAAAAAAAAATTCCTACTTTTTTTATAAATTTTTCCTGTGTGAGCAAGTTCAAAGTAAAAGAATTAAAAAAAAAAAAATGACTGAACACACTTTTTGGAAAAGCATACCACAGAAATGCACCAAAAAGAGTACAATTTGTTGCTTTGCACATATAACTTGAAACAATTTTATCAGCAAGAAAAATAATTCGATGAATTTTATCATTAAAAAATGTAAATTCAAAGTGTGGGCGCTGACATGTTATTCGTCGAGACTCATCGGCTCTATAAAATCTTATAAATTGTAGTCACATATTGTACCCTGTTCATGAGTACTAATTGTATCATGTAGTTAGTTTCATTATGCAGCGTAGTGCAGTAAGATTACTATATATAACGTGATTTATAATGTGGTGTGCATAGTATCGAAAGCAAGTATGGTATATTTATTATATTTTTTAATCATGACTGGATTTTTTAATGTAAAATTTTATGTCAGCACCCACACTTTTCATTTAAAGTTTTACTAATAAAAAAATGTTTTCACTGAACTATTGTTATTGCTGATAAATTGTTTCAAGTGGCAAGTGTAAAGCTATGTATTATACAAAAGGGTGTTTTAAAATTTTTTTTTAATTTTTTATTTCGTTTTTTTAGTTTTAAAATACTTTTCAGGAATGTTTTATCAAATTTTCAATCATAATTGTAAAAAATTATAATCACCAAATTGTAATATGCTAGAACATGATATATAATCATGTGAAAATCAGAATATCAGCTGGGTAGCTTTCCTGGAAAGCCTTCCTGGGATTCCAAAATACTTCCCGAACATCGTCTTGCCCTTTAGGCTAGAATTCGTAGCCGATAATTGGTTTGATCTCGTTCCTGAAGTCGTCTTTAAGACGTATTCAGGTCGTACACAGCATACGGTATGCATCACTCAATTACAACTTAAGTATGACTTAAAGCCGACTTCAAAAACGAGTTCAAACCAAGTATCCACTACAGTGAACAGAAGACTAGGTGAGTATCAGTGTTGTTTTAGCGGCAAGTGCTACGCTCGTAGTCTATGGCTAATAGTATGCGATTAGTATATAAGTAAGGTTTGCCGTAGAACCAGTTCGTGGCGCTAGTTCCGTACTATCGGGTACTATAAGATTCCGCCATATTGGATTTTTAATGATATCCCATACCTTGTTGTATTCTGATTATCATACCCTTTCATTTAATACCCATAACAGGGAGAATATAACGAAAAAAGCCATCTAATATTTTGGGATGGTTGCCATATAGAGTGTTTGCAAAATTTCAGCCTGATCAGATATCGGAGTGTGGTCGAAAACTCGATGGAAGTATTTGATTCTCGACATAATTACATACTTATAGACGTGAAAGCAAATTGAAGAAAAGTGTGTCAAAATTCGTTATTTTTGGCATTTTTGTCGATTTCTAACAACTGATGTATTAAGTCGTGTTAGGGATGCTAAAATAACGATTTTTTTTTTTACAATGCAACACATGTGCTTAACGTATTTATATTTGCAAAATTTAAAAAAACAAATCATGGGCTAAGGTTGTTCAAAAATCAACAAGAATGTCAATAGTTACGGTTTTTAGAATTTAAGTTTATTTCGCACCAACTAAAAAAATTTGCAAAAATACAAAAAAGTTGCATTTTTTTGTTTAAATTATGTTATTAAATTAAATTATGTTAAATTATTTACACAAAATAAACTCATGAATTTTTAAATTTTGTAATAGCTAAAATTCAAGAAAAAAATTAAACATGAAAAATGCGGTCTTCTGAGATGTATTAATCTAAATAGTGAGACAAACATGTATACACATTTCGGTCCTATATGTAACAACGGAAATGCAAATATGACCAGTAGACATGTCTAAAGGCAATTAGCTTAACATTAAATTTTAAATGGTTGCACAATTTCGAACTCCTGTAGTACGAACAAGCAACACAACCAGAATAGTCAATGTCAAATATCAAACAGAAAGTTACCGGATATTCCTTCAACGGTTCCTTCAGTAACAGATCACCAAGTACTTCATCGCAATATTTGGCTAGTTTGTACTGCTGGGCCTTGCTACAGTGATTCTCAAAGCTGAGAATTAATGGATAGTCCGTGGTAACGAAGGCTGTGTCTCGTATGGCATATATCACGTCTTTGAACAGAATGACGGTGCACATCGCTTTGCCGTGAGTTATAATTGGCTCCTCGTCCTCTCCTTTTCCGTCCCAGCAATCCAATTCGACACACCTTTTCCAAAAATCATTTTACCTTCCATTAGTGTGCATTAATAATATATAGTTCTCTTTCATTAATACATACAGACGTTATTGGAATGAATACGTTCGGTCAATTTAGATATTTATTACAGTATCGGAAGAGTAGTTGTTGATAATTTACAATTCCGAAGCGTTAAAGATAGCGTGTCGCAAATTGACAATAAAATAATCTTGTTAACGAGAACTACTCGTAAAGTGTCATTATTGCTGCTAGCAACCTACCTACAACCTGCTAATAGGACTTGTCTGTACATCTCCACACTGCTTTTTCCGCCAAACTGTCGACCGCTGAGGTAAGTGTTGTGACTCGAGTTTATGTAATAGTGTGCCAACGATTGATCCATATCCATGTAAACGTCCAGACGATCCAGAAACACTGGCGCGTTCTCGTCCGACATCAGGTACCTAATGAAACCGTCTTTGGTCATTCGTCCTGAAAAACATTTTTTAATTCGAATGAGAAACCTAGCGAGTCAATACTTCTGCAAGATTAGTAACGTAGTCGACAGTAATCGCTAAGTTGAACAAAAAAAAGTTTCGAGGGTATCAGTTGAAATGAAATTAATTGTGTACTTATAAGGTGCTGATGTAGTAAAGAAAAAAAAAGCTTTGCGACACATTTACAAGTTTCAAGCAGGCGGTACAAAAAACGTGCCTACTCACTTTGACTCCGGACCGTCTCGTTTTTCTCGTAGTCATTAATTATTTCCGTTGCTCTTTTCTCGTCGTAAAACGGGTAGAGAATTTCGTTGAGCGTTGGATCTCGCTGCTTCTCGTTCAAAAACGTTATCAACTGCTCCATATTAATTGTATCGGCTTTTCCTTGCGTTCTGCAAAACCAACGGCGTGATGAATTTAAAATTTTAATTTTACGCTTGATATAACTCAATTGAATGCTGTAAAATCTTGGCGTTTTTAAGTTACGTACATAGATTGGAACAACTCCTCGATATCGTTTCTAGGACAAATCTTATGATAAAGTGCGTAAAACGCATCGAATGTGAAATCATCTGGCTCTATCACATCGTTCTGGAAATCAAAGTAGAAACTTTCATTACCATTATTACTTTTGCTTCATCAAGAGATTATAAACCTTGGATCGTAAAATAAAAATCATTCTTGTAATGGAAATGATGTTACATCAGTCAGATAATTGATGTTCGTACGACTTTTACAATTATAGAGACACTAAATCAAGACTTATTGTATTACTCGGTAAATGTATGTGTGAGTATTTTAATGGTAAAGTATAAAATTTTTGATTCGAAAAATGAAAACAACATGCTATCTCAAAATTTTTTTTTAGAAACTCTTGATCTGCAACATAAAGAAAAAGTATCATCTCGAAAATTTATTTGAAGTGTATTACCTGAAAAACTTATTTTGACATCATATCGTCTTAACAATTTCTTTAGAAAACGTCTTGGCTCATTTCAACGACGTATTATATTTCAAATTTATTTTATGCAATTTATTTTTCTTAAATTAATTTTATTTTATTTATTTATTTATATTGGTTTATATTTATTATCCATTCAGCTAATACATGTCATTTTATTTTATTATTTGTTAAATTTATTTGAAAAATATATAATTTTTACAAAATATATAAAAAATTATTAAGGTAAAACGTTTATCGAAAACATTTTTACATCAAATATTTTAATCATTTTTTCTCAATGAATTTTGTAGGTAGTAGTTTTTTCTACTCAGGTGACATTATGTTTCACTTTGTATTACATAATCCTGTACAAGTGTCAAAATTGTTTAAAATGCGTAACAATAAAAGAAAAGCATACCTTGCCACTCGGTAGGCTCAGCTCGGAAAGGTACTGGTAAACCAACCTCTCCGTTTTGCCGGAAGCGAACGTCCTGGCAACCACCTTCACCGGGACCTTTTTATTCGGATCTACGAGCATTCGAAGCCGCATCCAACTGGGGGACACATTATTTTATTTCAATCCGGGGGAAAAAAAAAAGTCACCCAGACAGAGCGAATTCAAACAAGTGGATGCAGGAAGAGCCGCTATCAATGGAACGTATCGCGCAAACACGATTTACGAGTACCCGAGTTCCTTCGCCCGGCTCCTTATTCAATTTGCTTTGGCAAGTTTACAACAAGAATACATTTAATCTACCCTAATCGCATTAGACGCGATCGATTCCCGTCAGGCGATAGAGATTTATTAGCTCAGACAAGACTCGACGTTACACGTGTATATATATATGTGTATAGTTAAGTTGGCACAAGAGCGCTATTCCGAACCAAAACGAGATTTCTGACGCCCCTCAGCTCTATCACCTGACCTGACTTGACAGTGTTTCATCATACATTATTGTTTTTGTTTTTTTTTCTTGATCGCGAATTATGTGAGAAATTTCTTTTGAACATTAAAAAAAAAACGGCTCGAGTGGTGCTAAGAATCTTTACTTGGTAATTAATTAACTTTAGTTAACTTTGATTAACTTTCTCGGCTCGCACGAGTCTATTCAACGAGTATTACAGGATACGAGACGCAACCGACGAAACTAATTTATTCACTCCAACATTCATCAATACCAAAGATCAAATCCAACGATCACGCAGCTTCCAATTCTTCACCCACGATAACTCCCCGTGAACGTTCATAAAACCTCCGAAGAATATCCCAACGGAAGAATCATCGTCTCGACCGCGTGCACGCGTACGACCAAACTTTCGCGATCACCGCGATTCAGCTGCTGCCAACTCTGACGCAACCGTCAGCTGGATAAACTAATTCCGCGCGCGCGCGTGTTACGTCGTATCGCGAAGGAATTCCGATGAAAAAACTATGTCTCCGCTCGCGCGGCGCTCATCGCGTGGTACTTTGTGCACGATTTTTCGAATACCCGACCGCGGGCTCGACTCTCGGCGCGTTGGAGCAATGCAAGTATCGCGTCGTTCTGTAATACAATGAGGATATCTTCGGCGATCGGCGACGTGGCAAAAGAGACGCAAAAAACAAACTGTTTGAATAACCGGACGGTTGAAAAGAGGCGAATTCGTCGACGGTGCGAATGTGAACGACTCACTGCTTCTTCAGGCACGTCAACGGGCAGACGTTGTTGGCTTTGACGTTGTGGGTGATGCGCCGCAAGCCGTCCAGCCACGTCTGGAAAAATAAGACGATCGGGCTCGTTACACTGTAATATACACAACCATACGGGCACGCGCCAGTCGCTCCCTCGCAGCTTTCGGAGCTGTTGACACAAAAGACGGGCGCGTGCGTTTTTGCTCGACATGGATGGATGGCGAGTCGCGCGTGTGTTGGAGAGTTAAGAGGGAATAGCCATCATTGCGCGGGTACAGTGGTAGGAAGAGGCAAGAGGTGAGACGCGGAGGAGGAGAGGAACAGTCTGCGCCGGTGACGCTGATAGTGCGATGGCTCGGTCGATCGTGATGATGTCATTCTTTCATTGAAGAGTTCGTGTGCATATAGGTGGATACGTATGGACTACGTGGCTAGATTAAAGTGCTCTTCGATAAACATCTCGGTCACTCCTCATCCCTGGGAGTTTCGATTCATCGCGAACCCTCGAAGACTCTTCGGTATGGTGTTTCAAAGAATGCATTAACATGTATTAATTCAAGATGCAACCGATGCCCAGGTGTCATTGGACCATCGACCAAAAAGTCCCGAAATACCCATTATGCTCACCGACCCGTACAACGACTAACATACACGAATGACCGTTATTGCTCGAGCGAGGATCTTGGACAGTTTGTTGTCCTCGCGCACGTGCCAAAGACGACTCACAAACATTCGCGCGCGAGTATGCAAATGCTCATAGTCCCCCCGGACGCCGCGGCGTCTCCGTATTATTATTATTTCTCGCGCGCGTGCTGCCGCGACCGGCTGTGCCTCGAATGAACGATCGGGAGTTTGGGGAAACTCGCCCGGAATCCGCGTATGGTAGCACATTGCGCTCGGCGCTGATGACGTTACGGGAAGGACCTTTGGTTGCGCGCGGATGACGCTGGTCGATTTGATTCGCATAAATATTGTCCCGGTCTTGGTATCCGCAACACCGTCTTGTTGTTGTTTTGACGTCTCGACATTGGAGCTCAATGTTGACTAAAATCCGTGTGCTGGGGAATCACAGCGCTCGCGTGGATGCTGAACGTTGAGGCCGAGTTCTCAGCGGTGAACCGGCACTAGTGTCGCGTGGATGCTGAACGTTGAGGCCGAGTTCTCAGCGGTGAACCGGCACTAGTGAGCGTAAAAAAAACACGGCCAAGCTGTCAGTTGATTTGAAATATCCGGTGTGAATCCTCCGCGGGCTCGCTGGTTACGGACCGATGATGGGAGCTTCCTTAGGATCGAACGAGCGCGATGATCCTCGAGCTAAAAGTGTGCGTTTGGTTCTGAAACATGCGACGCGAGCGTGCATGATTTGAACATTATAAGAGTCAAACGTCGCGAAGAAATTTCAATGCTGTTTTCATAATTGCCACTGCGAGAACGATATTGTCAGCAACAAGACCGACATCCCGAGAGGTTTCGGCCGTCAATGTTG
>JAPYYV010013982.1:0-13191 GCA_030522625.1 Copidosoma aretas
CGCTTGGCATTCAAAAATGTATAACCTTATCTTCGTAAAATTTTTTAATCTCTAATTAACAACTTTGCTACGAAACATGCAACTTTTTATAAGTTGATTGAAGAATCACTTTAGGATTATATTGCGCTGCTTTTATGTAATAATCATTAGTGAGTCCGGATTTTGAACACCAAAATATGTAGAAATCAACTTTTTTTGTCAGTTAAGTATCACTCTTTTCCACACGGCATTATAGTTAGCCTCTAGATTGTACTGTATTTTATACAATGTTTATTGATTATGTTGTCGACAAACCAAACATTAGCACCTTATTACAATTAGTATTTACTATTTACTATTTTTGTTACGAACAGAATAAATATTATCCTTGGTAAGCAATGACGCAATGTTTAGAAAGGTAATATGCTTAGAGGTTTTTCTGTATATTAATACATTAGGATACTGTTTCAACTGATCTAATGAAGCAGGTAACTGTAGATTTGCTTATGTGCTTTCAAAATTAAAAATTCGGAAAGTTAGTGTTGGCAATATTTTTTTAATTATGTATTTACCTATAAGGTTATCAGGTTAAAGCACTTGGATTATTGGGTCATGGGGTTTGAGAGAATTATTATTCTACTTTTGAGAGCCCTGTAGACAATCTAATATTTTGTCATTGAAAAATGACTTGATTAGTAACTCATAATGCATTCTCGGTGTAAAATCATAATCTGCTAGTATCCCTACGCATTTATTGCAACTTTAAAGGAACTAATACTAATTTGATAACATTAAATTATTGTTTGCTTGGAATAGAAGTAAACTAAATAAAGTCAATTAAATTATTGTTTTGAAATAATTCTAGGACTATAGATACTTTAGTTTGAATTAATCATGATTTTTAAACATCTTTTTGTGGTCACATATAACATGAATGGTTGCAAATATGTCGTTATTAATTTTTTAGTTGAATTTTACGTATTTGCCACAAAGTTGCCACGTTCAGTGTCTCGTACATGCACATATATGGGTGATTCTGCGATAACTGACTCAAAACGTGTCCAGAGCTTGTACACCCGTATCGTAATCGATTCAAACACTTTAAAAACATCAAAACTTCTTAAATGTTGTTAATTTCATTTGACATGTAGACTTGTACCGCTATACTGTTTCCTTCTATGAAAAAATCGAAGGTTTTGAGTCGAATTTTACATTCCGACACCTGTCACAAACTTAATTTCGCCCGTAAAAGCTCCTGCCACTGGAAAATAAAGTTTTTTTGTCAAATTTGTGCGTATAGATTGTAGGCTGTAATGATTACGGATTACATTCGTACTGTAGTTGCATCAAATATCAACCAACAAGTATGAGCTCTCACTGCATACATTTTGTCCCACAATTTGCACCAAAACCGTGGTCTCAACATAAATCGCTTTGGAAAACCCACTTCTAAGTTTAGCTGTGCTGCCTCACGGTAGGATTTCTAAGTACAAGGCCTTAGAAAACAAATTTACGTGCCGGTGCTGTTAGAAATTGTGGCCTTTTGAATTGCCAAGCGTTTTATTTTTCGGTTTTCGTGCGTACAAAAATTTTGTTTCGTTCTGACATCCATTTAAATGACCACTTTGTGTACTTCTACAGGTTCAAAAACTATATTTTTTCATGATATTGGATGGTAGTAGATATTATATGAGAGGAGAAGTCTTTATGTTTGGTCTACGAGTTGTAAGAGCACTCAAAAGCTCGAAGTTTCCATTCCGAAAATTGTCATTCCGAACCCCTCAAAGTCAAAGTCCGTTTTTTTGTTACTTTTAGGCAAAATATCTCGGCAATCTTTTTTCTGGTACTGTCAGGCTAAAGTATGAGACACATGTTTTGCCGTTTTGTGAAAAAAGCCTTCTTTCGTGAGATACGTCGGTAAATGGCGTTTCTACTTTCAACGCTGGTAGCGAAGTATAAAACAATATAAGAGTGCCTAAACTTAGACTGAATGAAAGCTTTAACAGTTCCCTATTGATTAAAGAATAATCTGTTGAATTTCGTTCCATCAATCAAAAATTATAGCGATTTGAAGAAAAATTACGAGTTTCCGGCAAGAATCCGCGAAATCTAATATTAAGCGATTTTTGTGTCTCTTCTCCTAACAGCTGTAACTTTCGAACGGTAGCATAAGGTTAAATAAACTTTTTTTTTAATCGATATGGCTTTATTTCAGCTTTCATTTGAGCTGTTTTGGCACCGTTTAACTTCACAATCGTCATAACTGCACGTACTACAAACTGATATGTTCTTGAGAAAATTGACTAAAATTCACTATTACAAAATTATGCATATCTTTAAAACAAAATGCTTTGTAGTGAAATCGCTTTACATATATTTAGAAGATAGCATTTGCAATAGGAATACTGTAAACTAATTTTTTTT
The DNA here is from genome assembly GCA_030522625.1 of Copidosoma aretas. Taxonomy (NCBI): domain Eukaryota; kingdom Metazoa; phylum Arthropoda; class Insecta; order Hymenoptera; family Encyrtidae; genus Copidosoma; species Copidosoma aretas. Next base: position 2,404 of record JAPYYV010013982.1, read on the forward strand.
GAACCACCTTTAGTTTCAACTAATTACGTAGTTAATTTGAGTCAGTTACGGAAGAATCACCCATATACATAGTATGTAACTGTATCGGTGTATGCATACATACATTCATGCATGTATACGTATGAATAGTTAAATGACCGTATAATGGTTTTGATGTTTTTGATCTTAAATATTTATTTAATCTAGCCGACCATCGCACAATCTTTAAGCATAATTGATGTGCGATCCATTGGTATTTAAAAATTATTATAGCTCGTCAGATTTTACGTAGATTAATATACAATTTATTGTAGCACTTAAAACCATTTGTATTAATTAAAAAAAAATAATTAACGCACAATAAAACTAAAAACAGATTCATAACGCGCAAACGAAGCCCAATTTTTTCACATATCGTAAGTCATTACTATATTACCTACAGGTATCCAGTTCATAACGCTTGGTAATAGACTACACAAAAGGACTGGGCAAACTTATAGGACTTCTAACATCTGATAATGGACATTGACTATATAAAGACTACAGTACAAAGTGCGTTTCACTAATGAAATGAAATATCTTTAAAACACTTAATTCTATAGAGACATCAGAATAGAGCACGCAAATCTTACCTAACCCAATGCTTTACAGTGTTACAATGTTCAAGAATGATCGCTGCACGCAAAGGCCCTCTTTACCTCCCTTTGACTCGATGTCTATATATAACTATAGCTGGACTAAATATATGTAATACAGGTGTGTGTACTGTGTTTGTATATACAGACATCCGGTCATCCTGTTAGAGAGAGATGGAGAGGGCCTCTGTGTGCAGCGATCTTTTTCGCAACGCGGAACATCATTAGACGCCACTTGTGTGCTCTATTTTTACATCTCTATGGTTAATCCCCGGTAACCCAATCATAGAGATAATAGAGAAATAAAGTAGGCAAGTGATGTGACAACTTGTCCCGTCAAAGAAAAGAGAAAGATGATGGCAGGTTCTATGAGTCCTATCTGACCCTTTCTTAATAAACATCTATATATACGCACTATGCGCAGGACCTGCCGTCTTCTTTCTTTTTTTATCGACGGGGCAGATCCTCTGGTGTACAAACATAGGACTCGTGTCCTCTTTTTACAAATTATCTCTATGAACCCAATTCACTCGACTGCCTGTACCTATGTTTCATGGAATTTGTGGGGATTATGGGAGCGAAAAAGACTATAAGGATCTTATTTATACCTGGGAGTGCGAATGAGATAGCATGTGTAACACCAGCGGAACTCGTCCTTTTACTTAACATTCTATGCTAGGGGTTTCGTGTGCTATGTGAACTATTATCTCTTTACTAGAACTGTCAGGATTACAAAACTCCTCTATTTGGTCCGCCAGAAAAGTCTAGATTGTGAATTTTGGATTCTGTGTCTCCATGTAGTCGCACTCTAATTTTTACGAAAGTTTTTTTGACTGATTTTTGTCCACCGCGCATACGCATAAACCAACGATCATCTTTTGTGCATGCTCAGTTGACGAAAAACAAGCAAAAAACTTTTTTTAACGTTATGCAACACTACCCCAGTGTGGTGTGGTGTAAAAGCTCACTAAATTACAGAATACGGCTCCTGAAGAAAGTTAAGAGATCTGCGACCGGCGCTGCTGCTACGAATTGACAAGTTTTTCCTCTAAATTATGTACAGTATACGTGCGTTATACTAATTACGTGCGAGTTGTACAAATAGTGCACATAAGTTATTTGTACAAATAGATGTGTTCTAATAAGATGCTTGGCGAGACCTGAACACTCTCAAAGCTATATACCTATATAGGTATACAAGTCAATGGATATGTATACTGATATAATGGCGCATAAAGTTAGGTTTGTTGCCTCCATGCAATTTTATAAAAGATGCTGGAAATCTAAAATGTTTCATATAAGTAATTTCTTAAATTTTCACTTTGTGGTTTCACTCGAAATAGAAATCGGCCTCAAATATTAGAGAAATGAATTATTTAACTGAAAGGTACCTTCGATAACTATGTAATCTCATGGTTTTTCTGGGTTGCTATAATGTAACGTTTTATTAATACATAAGTGTATGATATAACCATAGAGATATAAGAATACAGTAAGTGAGAGAGCAGTAACAGTGTCTGGACTTTACGCGTCATCGATGATACGGTAGCTTGTCAGCGTTCTCTCTCTTAACTGCAGACACTCTACTCCATGGCTAGCACAGGCACTCACACACTTCATTCTTGTATCTCTATGGTTATAACATAGGCTTGTGAACTGATAAAAGTTACATGATAAAGTCTATTGAGATGTTACAAGAGAGTGAACAAGGGGTACATCTGCTTGTGAGTGGAAGCGATTAACGCAACGAAAGAGATGGATACCGAATAGCTATCTCTGTCGCTGTCTCTCTCTCACCTCACTACTCTTTCAAGACACACTATACATCACACTTCGTGTTCGCCAGCCAATTACAGTGCTCAGCTGGAAATATACAGAGGAAACTATTGGGCATCCATCTCTCTCTGCATTTATTTCAACATTGAGGCTCTTCTTCACTCTATGATCATATTTCTCTGTAAAGTCGCTGGAGTGGTTAAATAATGAAAAATTAGTTTAAGACTGCATGACACATAATAATCAGGTATGTGAATATTTCTTCAAAAAAAAAACGCTCACTAATAACAGGGCAGTATTTCATAAAACTGCTAGAAAAAAGAGCTGCCTCAGGCCATAAGTTATAGACGGATTCGGATAATGGTTTCAAGAGGATCTTAAAATATTTTAAAGATTTTTCACAGATTATATAGGTCATCCTTATGTTGTGTGAAATTTGACTATAACTTTCGTCTATAGTCTTAGTTACCTTCTCGTTGTTACGGTCAGTCTACAGTAGACAAATCATCTTACACATATTCCCTACATGAATAATTCATGACAAACAACATGTAAGCTAATGACACAGTGCATATTCTTATTATTAAGTAAATACTTCCTAACTAAAGACCTATAACCAGTAATATAACTTATGAGAAGTTTTGATCTAGTGACAATCGAACTTATATTAAAAAATGTTAAAAATTTAAAAATGTTTAAAAGACGTTTATCGAATCGTATAATGTTATTAAAACATTAATAAGGGTTGTATACTCTTATGAAATGATTTATCAAATAAAATATACTATATCAAATAAAATCAGTGCATGCGTTAATTATTTCACAAAAACCCAATGCAATACTATGGAACCTTTGACACACTGCTGAAAAGTTGTCCAATGTATATAATAATTTAATAAGAATACAATAATTGGGTTAAAATAGTGTTTCTGTAAAAATAGTAGAAATCAGTATTTGTTATTAGGTGGTTGACGTGCAAAGCGCGCAGGGGTGAAGCCCTACTAGTATATATACGTACATACATAAATACGAACATACATCTATACATCATACATAAATACATACATAGAAGCATACATAAAAGCTTATAAATGGTAGTTTTTAGATCTCCTCTTATCAAACAAGTAATTTTCGAATATCACTCTTTTAAAAGAGTAAAAAGCCAAAATCACTCTTTACAAAAGAGCAAAGTTTAATGTTGCATTAATAAATGATGCTGTAGGTTATGTACTTTGTACTCTTGTTTCTAATGCTCATCATGTCGACGTGTAAGACGAAGACTATGCCAGCAGTGAATTCACCCATTTACAATAACACGGATGACGTCACGCAAGCATAGTCTTCGCATTACACGTCATCGTATGATTCTTTATTGTGCTCTCAAGTATGAAGCGAATCGTTATGAATTTTAAAAGAAGGTATCCTTGAGGGTATGTCAAAGAACAGTTCCCGTTGTACGTGATGCACGAAATCTACATTATCGATCTCATATAAGTATTCAAAATATTTGCTAAAAATAAGTAGTACTATGCACATATACTATAGCTATTGTTATTTATCAAAATTAAATTTTAAAATTTTGCAACATGGATGGCGTTATAGGCATAATAATCATAAGCCAATACGTCTATAAGTCTACGGATGTGTGTACAGTAGTCCAGTCGTTCATTATCTTCTTCGCTCTATATGACTCGCACCGGGCAAAAATTTATTCCAGGAATCTAAAAAACTATGCACGTACAAGTTTTTTAATTTATAGCATCAATTATTCCCGTGTCTCAAAGCACCCAAAGTTTCTTCTTAGATTTACGTCTTAAAAACAGCTTAAAATATTTATCCTTCATAAAAGTCATAAATAATAGGAAATTTTAATTCCTCAAGTGTATTTTTTATGTATTTTGAGCTGTCATATCAAATAGCATCATTAGTATTCAGGTAGGGAGACAGAAAAAAAAGTTACACGCAAAAATTCGCGAATATCTCAAAAAAGTGCATATTTTTCTCACAATTTTTATACTCCAACGCTGAAAAGTAATGAAAAAAAAATACATTCTTTTTCAGAAACATAGATTTTCATAAATTCTAAGTTGCTCAATGAATAGGCGTCATCAGTTTTGAGTTAAGTATTGTGGAAAAAAAAGTTATACGCGAAAATTGGCGAAAATCTTAAAAAAGTGCGTATTTTTGTCGCAGAAACTGAATAAATTAAGTTTATAACAGTTTAAAATCGCTCACTCGTATATTTATTGAATTGTGTAATAATTAAAAATCTTTGATTTAGTTTTGGAAGGAATCAATGATTTATAGGTAAAAAAAAAACACTGCATTAAAGACAAAAGGCTGTCGACATAAAGAAACCCTGATTTATGATAAATGAAAAAAGTTAAATGTGATTACATATCACTTATAAAAATACTCTATTAAAATATTTATTAAGGTATTATAAGAATTTCGATGATTTTATGCACACAGACGTATAAAAAATGACCACACTTTTAATTGCAATAATATTGTTAACATTTATACAAGTTACTAAATTCACTAAAGTCATACTATTGATCAATCTATTAAATTGCGGTACGACATGACCGAACGTATATTTAGTTATACTGTTTCATCAACGTTTCCTTGTTGTTATCTGGAAACAAGCTACGGTAATCTTCCATCGCAGGAAATAGGTACTGCAGGTAATTGAAGCAATCGCATGCTTTTCGTCTTTAGTCAAAAGATTTTTAAATTTTGTTACAGCAGTATCGTTTACAACTTTCAGATAAATAAAAACCTCCCCGCCATAAGCGTAGTTTCTCTCTTTTCCCCATCTTAATAGATGTTTTGCCAGAAAAGTTCGATCAATTCTAAAACGTTTGAAAAGTTCACGAGTGTCCTTGCAAATCAAATCACTTATATTAGAATTAAATATTCCATATACATTACATCCATTCGCAAAAACTCATTTATCATATGCAAAAATTTTGTAGAGCTTCGCAAATTTTTAACTTATCTTCATTTTAAATCGCAGGATCAAAAAGGCCAATGCTGCTAGTTATGGTGTTAAATACCACAAGAAGTTTACAAATTTTTCAACATCACAGTTAGATATGCTTTTATCAATCTTTTCATAATCGTACAAATATTTTAAAAACAGTCTTGATTGGAAGTTTAAGCAGAAAAAGACGCATGAAACCAGGCTTGAATGTTGACTCTCACAATGAAAATGCAAACGTCTCTACATTTAAATTTAGTATTTTTCTGATTAATTATATATTGTTTGCGACGAATATATATTTCCAAACAATATATTGCTTTTGCCATAAATCTGGCACGGTAAACAGCTCCAGGTGAATACAAAATAGTACTGTTAAGCTATTTTCCTCCTGAAAAAATTACTGTCAGCTCCAAAAATTCTTTGTAATCACTTTTAGTCACATTGCTTTTTAAATTCTCTAAACAAAAGACTAAAATTTGTTCTTTGACATTTTGCAAAGATTCATTAGCAAAACCATCGCTTACGCACAATTCGTTAATTGTTTTTATCGATAGATTTCCAAAAATCTCCAAAAATTTTAAATAGTTTTACCTGCGGTCCACTATTCTTACCAAATTTTGTATCATAAGCACATCTTAGAATAAGCTCGTACATGTGATTTCTTGAGGTAAAATAAAGTAGATCTTTACTGATCAATCATTCAAAAGTTATGAAAGCACCATTGATTCGGTCAGTACTACCAGCAGTGGCATCACAGCAGAGGGATTCAATTTTTTTTTATTACATCCAAGTTATTAAGGGCATTAAACAATGCTTGAGCTTGATTCGCTCCACTGCTTGAAAAGATCTCTGGAACACTTAATAGTTGATCTTATCCACCACTTCTAATTTTATAGGCAGTCTATCTTTAGCCTCCCTTCTTAAAAATCCTGGAAGTAATTTTTTATCCCAGTGAATCGTACTCGATAAACTACTAAAAATTAATAGAGCAAGTTTCTTAATAGCCTTGTAGCGTTTTTTGCGAAAGTTTTGTCGAGCCTCGTGGATTTATGTAATATTCAATACTAAATTTTGTGTATCGATGCCACATGCTTCTACTAAAGCAATAAAAAAAAAAATTTCGTCTTTTTTGCTGATTTCACGTTTGTCCAATGCAGTTGCTAAGTTTGCAGTTATAACTGGTTCAGTAGCTCGTCTTTTTAATTTAAGTTAATGTTCATAGTCAGGAGATACAAATTCTGGACCGAGCTACTCATCTATATCAACTATTCTATAAATTAATATAATGTTAACAAGTAGTAAACTATTAGTATAAACTTGTATCTGCTGATTAATAGGAAGTACAAACCTTTCGTCGCTATTTCATGAGGATTATTCTTATGTGATTTTGATGGAAAATTGTCTGCTATGTCCTATATGTGCGATTATAGAAACTTCATTATTTTTATAACCTACATTATATCAGTCTACTTACATTTGTGTTACCATGCTTGTGCGCGTGTTAGTTTTTGTAGTACTAGAGCTACTGGTATGAAGAGTATTCTGCAGACCTGAACAATTTTGTGCATGCATTATTCTAATCCAACTCTTTACAATAAAGATTATTAACAAAAGATAATAATTTAAGATTATTAATGAAAGATAACAAATGTATAGTTCATTGAAAAACAAAAAAAAGATTTATAGAAAATGTTTTTATTCTAGCAAAGTTTTTTATCAGTAAATGTTTAAAAGGTGAACAAAACTAATACCTTTTTGATCAAGTAATAACGATTTATCGGATTCATCCAATATTGTTTCTAATGCATCTGCGCAAGCAATATCAAATAAACTTTTCATACTTTTTTCGTACTTTGTTTCTAATGCATCTGCGCAAGCAATATCAAATAAACTTTTCATACTTTTTTCGTACTCTTCTTTATTTTTTATTTGGGTGTCTGATTAGCGTTATGCATGTTTCTGTATTTTCCTCCATCGTTTATATTCAGCTTATAATTTAGCGACACACTTTTCAATATCTTGCGTAGGAATAAAAGCTTTTTTTAAAATAATAATGCACCCTTTAATAATTAAAAAGCTGAACAAGTTTCAGCGGATAGACTTTAACATTCAGACTCTTTCATATCAGCTGATCTTAGAAACTTCAGTCGTTTTACTGCCATGATACTTGTAGGGCCACCCAGTATATTTGAATATTTAAGGAGCGCGCCTGCGCGTTGATGTTCGATTTAAATCAGATAATATAAGTCAACTTTAAATCACATAATGAGGTTAGATATGCATCTTAACAATGTCGAATGGTGCACGCCATTGTTCTTAAGTGATAAAAATTAAAATAAATTTATGTCGTAACATCTATGAATCTCAAGATTAGTTTATATGAATTATTTTGTCAATCGCATATAATACTTGTAAAAATTTTATAAAATAGCAGACACCCTGCTAATAGAATTTAACAATTAATTTTAATAGACATATTAAGATATAATATATTAGAATATAAGTCAGTTTACATTCAGAAAATCATAATTTTAGTATCGCGTTTTTTTGTTTTATTAGCAACTTAACGAGTTTTTCTTCATTCTTTACACATAAATTATTTCACTATATTCAACTCAAAACGGCATCACTTGATTAAATACCTCAACGTTTATCTAAATATGTTATTAAAAAAAATGTTTACACCTTTTACGAATTGTAAGCGTTACAGTTAAAAAATTGCGCAATTTTAAAAGTGAAGGTTTTTATACTCCAGTAAAATCTAACCAATACCGCTAATATGCTGCGAATGGATGTAAATATTATGTTGTATAAGGAGTAGGGTAAAGTCGCATGACGGATTTGCGGGCGTAACTATAGTACCCATGTAAGAAATATGCGACTCTACCACGCGATCGGCGCACACTGCTTTTTATTACGAGAGGAAGAAACATAGAAATTTTTTATTTTAAATTTATTAAAGTTTGCTATTGGTAGCAGCGAAATTGGAGAATCAGGCGGGGTTCAGGCAGGGGGATTTCCCGATACGAAATAATTTATAAATTTCATCAATAAAAAAAGTTATAATAATTTCACTACTAAAGAAGAAAAAAATTTAGATGTATATTAGATTTTTTCAGATATATTTACAATATTCTAACTAAATCAATGTTTTGAACTTCTTTTACGAACTAGTTACATTTACGCTACAAAACTAACAATTATTGACGTCACGCAAATGATTAAGAGGATACTATTAGTAAGTTCTTGTGATATTATTGTAGTTACGAGAGTTGCAAGAAATGGCGAAAAAATGAGACCATAAATAGGTTAGTTCATACGTAAAAATCGACAAGTGCGTTTTTTTAATAGAAACAATGTGAAGCTTGCGATCTTGTTACTACACTGAAAAAAAATAGAGGCTGCTACTGCCCCGCAAGGTGCAGTAGCTATACCGAATGGTAGCGCAGCAAGATTCTCGCACTCCGGCGCAGTGGCTGGCGTAGTAACTTTTCACACGCATGCGCCGCAACAGCGGCGCAGCCAGTGCACCGATTCGGCATATCTGTTGCTCCGAAGCTAGTGATGCTGCTTTCGAGCCACCTACGGCGCTATAGCAGCCTATATTTTTTTTCAGTGTAGAATACCAAGAAGGATGCGTTATTTCTATAAATCATGGAATTCGAGCCAAAAAATATTTTAAAATATTTTGTACATAATAAATCAGTTTTAAAAGATTCTAAAATACAAAATGTTTTCAATTTTTAATTATTGACACTGAATCGGGCCGTTTTTAATCGACTGGGTTAACATTTTTATTACTTCGCAATAGTCTATGTACTATGATAAATAAATTAGGCTGCGTATATACGCGGCGTAAAAATGCGCAGCGAAATTATTATCGACTAGTCTATCTATCACTATATCTACGGAAAGCCTTGTCCTGATTGGCATTCCAAAGATCTGATGCGCAATTTTCTTCAGCATGTACATTTGTCCGGTCGTTAATTTTTTTTTTTGCTTTTTAAGACTCGGGCCGGGCGAAAATTAGTTCTAAAGGTCTTAAAAACTATGCGCGTTCGGGTTTTTAATTTGTAGCATCGATTTTCCCCAAGCCTCAACGCACCCGAATTTTTTTATGGGATTAAAGTGTTAAAAACGAGTTAAAATGTTAATCTTTGTTAAAAGTCATTATTGCTGAATCGAATGGCATCATTTGTTCTTAGGTGAGTTGCCAGGAAAAAAAGTTACACAAAAATTGCCAACTATCTCGAAAAAATGCGTATTTTTCTCGCAATTTTTTAATTTTAATGCTTATAATTAGTATAAGGTGTAAACACTTTTTTTCATAACATATTTAGATGTATGTTAAGGTATTCAATCAAGTGATGCCGTTTTTAGTTGAATATCGTGAAATAATTTATGTGTAAAGAATGAAGAAAAACTCGTTAAGTAGCTGATAAAAAAAAAACGCGATACTAAAATTACTGTTTTCTGAATGTCAAGTGACCTTATACATTCAAATATATTATATCTTAATATGCATATTAAAATATAATGTTAAATACTATTAGCAAGGTGTCTGCTATTTTGTTGAATTTTCAGAAGTATAATATGCGTTTGACAGAATGATTCAAATAAACTAATCTTGAGGTTCATAGATGTTACGACATAAATTTTATTTCATTTTTCTCGTGTAAAGAATACAGAAAAACTCGTTAAGTTGCCAATAAATCAAAAAAATGCAATACTCAAAATATTGTTTTCTGAATGTCAACTGACTTATTGTATTCTAATACATTTTATCTTAATGTGTCTATTAAAATTAATTGTTAAATTCTATCATCAGGGTGACTGCTATTTTATTGAATTTTCTGAAGTATAATATGCGTTTGACAAAATGATTCATATAATTTAATCTTGAGATTCATAGATGTTACGACATAAATTTATTTTGATTTTTCTGATTTAAGACCAATGACGTGCAGCATTCGACATTGTTAAGATCTAACCTCATTATCTGATTTAAAGTTGACTTATATAATCTGATTTAAATCGAACATCAACGCGCAGGCGCGCTCCTTGAATATTCAAATATACTGTTAGGTGGCGCTACAAGTATCATGGCGGTAAAACGACTGAATTTTCTAAGATCAGCTGATATGAAAGAGTCTAAATGTTAAAGTCTATCCGCTGAAATTTGTTCAGCTTTTTAATTATTGAAGGGTGCATTATTATTTTAAAAAAAGCTTTCATTCCTATGCAAGAAGATGAAAAGTGTGTAGCTAAATTATAAGCTGAATATGAACGATGGAGGAAAATACAGAAACATGTATAACGCTAATCAGACACCCAAATAAAAAATAAAGAAGAGTACGAAAAAAGTATGAAAAGTTTATTTGATATTGCTTGCGCAGATGCATTAGAAACAAT
>JAPYYV010013986.1:0-23120 GCA_030522625.1 Copidosoma aretas
TCAGCCCCCCCACCCCCACCAACCAGGGTCCACAGCATGCCCAGCAGGCAAGTACCTCTAGTCTAGCCACACCAGAGCCGACAGACAGCGGACCAGCGAGTTTTCCTCCTCCCTCCTCCCGCTCGGCGGTGTGTGCGAGTCGCGCGCGCGACCGGCCCGAGGGCCACGAACTCACCTTGACCGCCTGCCGTGCGCTCTTGGGTCTCCCCCCCGGAAAAGATATACAGGGATGGGTTTTCGCGCGCGCGCGCCCCTCAGTGTTGTGACGCTGCTGCACATATATAGACGAGGAACGGCATTCCGCCACGCGCCCCGCACGCGCCCCCGCGTGCTGCGGCTCCTCGACGTCGTCGCTTGGGGGGGGGGGGGGGGGGGGGGCGCGCGCTGCCCCGCCGCCCCCACCCCCCCCGCCCCCGGCCCGCGCGCGCCCCCCCCGGCCACCCCCTTTCTCTCCTTACGCATTGTCCACAAGTGAGTGGTGATTCTCGACCTGTATTTTTAACTCCGAGCATTGATTTATGTCGGCATTCTTTCAGCACCCATTGTCCAGCTTTTAGAGTTGTAGGTTCGTTTTTTGTCTTACTGTCGTCGCTGTACTTCTGGACGTTCGAGCCGTGGTGCGGAAATCAGTGCGATTATGCAATTGAAGTGTAGATTAAAGTTGAGATGAATCATCAGGTCGCGAAACAATGCATCTGATGATTCAACCCCTTTTTTCGCCCCTATCGTTTTTATCCATCGCTGGATGTGCACAAGAGTTTTTTTATGTCTACTTTTGAGTGATTAACATTGTGTCATTGTAGAGTACACTGGCCGGCACTTTATTCACGACCCGCGGAGTTTGTAACGCTATTTTCTCATTTATCGGTTGCATAACATAATCTCTCTCATTAGTGAACTTCAAACTTCGCGGGTCGTGAATGAGGTAAAAAAAATCGAAGAGACTCGATCAGTAAAAGTTAAGATCTAATTTCTGAAATCGGATTTTTTGGCTTCGCCCCCTGCTACCCCACCAGGGACTGCCGCCCCTGGACCCCACACGACCTTTGTTGTGAATTATTTTTTCGTATTAACCATGCATGAAAAAACTAGCTAAAGTATTAATAGAGTATAAAATTGCGTGATTAATCAGAAAGTATCCATATGTATACATAGCCGATAAGTGTCCAACGTAAAGTGTAAGTACTGTTAATTCAGTAGTAAAAAGAGTTAATTAAGTATTTGGAATTACTTAATACATTATTCGATTTTCCACACACATATGAAAAATCTTGTACGCAACTCGTGCGGGGCGATTTCAGCATTCGAGTGATGGACTCGCACTCGTGGCCAGTGCCTGTTACTTATGCCGTTTTGATCATCACTCGTGCTATGCACTCGTGTGATCAACTGGCACTCGTTCCCGGCATCTCCAGCCACTCGTGCGCGTCAATCACAACTCGAGTGGAAAATTGTATTTCCCGCACTTGTTACGTTAATAACTATTATTGAGGCAGAGGTAATAAAAACAAGGATAGGTAAGCATGATAATTTTAAAAACAACAGGTGAGAGTGTATGCAATAATATGTTTTCAAAAAAAATCATTTTGTGTCTAATAAACATCTTGAGAACGGGATTTGGCAATTGTTGGTATTGTCGTTGTATGTTTATCACAGCTAGGTATGAACGTTTTGAATGCGTCCAAACCTGATAAGTACTCGTATAGCAAAAGTCCCTCGAAAAGTCCAATATACGTATCTAGGAATTTGCAGAATATATGTATATATGTTAGGGTGTCCGTTATTTTGAGCTGGAAAAAATCAATGAATCAAGTGATACGTAATTCAATGGTATGATTTAAAAATCGAGAAAAAATACTTAAAGTGGTCAAAAAAATCAAACAAGGTTGAAATAAAAAAATCCCATGTTATTTAAATGGGGAAAGAAATTGCGTCTAAGGGCACGTGTTAAATAGAAAATTTTCGGGTTTTCAGGATATGGATTATCATTTTAGGATACAACGAAGAGATTCCAGGGGGTAGATGACCAAAAAGTTGAAATCGGTAAATAACGGCCACTAAGTGAATAATTTTATAATTCCTCAGGTCCGCCTCCTGCCATAAAGTTAAGTGTACAGGTAACAAAATTTACCTAATACAAAGTTCTTGTGCATGTAATGACTTATTTCCTTTTAGCTGCTGTAGAAAGTTAAGTGTCTAGGGGCTGCTGGACCATAAATAAGGCAGACTTCTTGGAAAAAACCTCGAGAAATACTGATTGACAACCTGGTGTGCTATAATTCAAATAGGTATGTTACTCTAAAAAATCCATCAGATTTTTTCGATAGTTTAGCAAAATAAAATTAGATACTAATTTTTTTTAGTACGAACAAAAATTTTTTTTTATACATCTGATATTTTCAAATACTCTGTCCAACAGACTTTATTGATTTAATTTTCAAAATATCGAGTATGCACGGGTCGCCGTGTGAACATGTTGCCGGACATACGCACATGCATGACTGGTATCCAGACACTACACATAGGGTATTGGCATATACAGACTCCCCAGCAAACAGTATGCCAAAACAGGTAAGCGAGGGGAAAGATTCTCTAAGCGTGTTATAGTGTAAGTACGACATGATTGATACAGAGACTTTCGACGAATTGTAGGCAATTTAGTTGTACCACGTACCAACATATATTACAAAATTTATCCCCAGTTGCATGAAGAGTAGTGACACTCTAGTAGTGTCTGGACACCTACGCCTACTACCACTGTCCGCCATTTTCAGTCAAACGCTGGCGGGTCGCATTCAAAACTAACCACGATATGTTTTTTCAATGTTTAAACAATTCAATGGGTTTTTTTACATGGAATTATGTATTATGCACATCGAAAATTTATTAATTGAGTACATTTCACGATTGTTAATTTTTTTAACGGTGTAAAGAAATTATTGTTTGTTTTGAGTGCGACCCGCCAGCGTTTGACTGAAAATGGCGGACAGTGGTGGTGGAGGTAGGTATCCAGACACTCCTAGAGTGTCACTAATGCAGAGGAGATAACAGCGTCACCTTGTGCCGATTTTTTGCGTTTCCATTTAATTTGTATTTCGTAACTGGATAAGTATAAGAAAAGTAGTAGTTCTATACAATTATTTTGCTTGAGCTTCTGGTTAGATGGCACCTCGGATTTTTTATTAGGCATGCGATTTAGGTTGCATGTACATGGCGTCTTAAAGTCTTAAGACTTTTAGTCAAATCTTGGGTGGGCGATTAAAATCAAACCGATGTATATACTTTTACTGATATAATTTGTTTCCTATGTTATAATACAATTACACGATGCAGATTCATTACAAACCCGCCCAATATTTATCTGAATGTCTTAAGACGTTCAGAGCTATGTACATGCACCCTTAATTTCTGTTTGTTGAGAATAATTCGGTGGATTTTTATTGGAGGCTACACGCACTCTGCTAGTCTACCGTGGAACTCTGATAACTTATGTCCATATTTATAAATTATTCCACAAAATATTGAATGTAGTCTTTTTTTGCAATTAAAATCTTCACAAATCCTTCTTATTATCATTTTTCATAATTATACTTTTGAATATACCTGCACCGATTAATAAACCACGTTAAAAGCTACAACCAATATTACTGTAAAAAATGGATCACATAAAAAAATTATGATCCTGAAGGCTCTAAAAATTATTTTTCTCGTAGGATCCGAGATAAGAAAAGTTTTTATGAAACTATTTCTACTGGGACGATATACTGACATTATTAGTAAAAGGAAAAAAGTAAATGTGTAAAAATAATACATAATACTTTTCCCAGAACTTTAAATGTGAAAAAGGTGAGAAATCTTGAGAAATCTCCGATGAAATATTAATTATTAGCAATAAAACGGTAACTCATTATTGATTTAAGAAGGTTTCATGAGCAAATATAGCTATAATCTAGAATTATTCATAAAGTAAGTTGCGAAAAACTACTAAATTAGCACGATTTTAAAAAATGCATCATTCCAGTTCCAAGACTTTAGATGACTGAGATTTTTACAGGTTGCAGTCTTAGTAGTTTTCAGCATACCCTCAAAATTTCATTCAAAAAACATCGAGTAGTTTTTACAAACTGATGCTTTTTGCATTTTGTATTTTTGCACAGCGATTTTTACGGAGTGATCACTCGCCCTCTACTCCCGGACTTTGACAAGCTCTTTCTTCGTCAATTTTTTTTTTAAACGAGAAAATAAATATACGTTTATAATATTTTTTAATAATCTACTGGATGAACCTAAAATAAGAAGGGTAAATGCCCCAATTACTGCGTACTCGTTCTTTTGTCGGCTGTATTAATATTACTACGTGCTTATTTCACGCGAATTCCATAAAAATCAAACTTTACAACGATTATCTGCTATCAATCTAGCATTAATTAATTTTTCTGGCGTTGAAAACTCTCAATTATTCGTAATAATCGAATATTAAAAAAATATCGCGTTGCATGTATCACTACGCACCCTACCTAATTACTGCGCACCAATTACTACGCAGGACCAAATACTGCGTACCTAATTTACACATTTAAAGGACTGTTTGATTTGTAAAGGTACAAATTTTTAATACATTAACTTCCCCCTTCCATTACAAGTTTATTGAACTCGAAAAAAAATACAGAAGACAATCGTTCGTGCGAAAACTTAAACAGACTGTTGTTGAGGTTAGGAACGCGCCTACTTGAGAACGTTTCTGTTGGAATGGATAAAAAGTTGAGTTGATGGGACCGTCAACTTAATACCACTGCAATTTTTTATCGAAATCGGTGTTTGGCTAAAATGTTCTGAAAATTGTAACTTACGATTATGATATTTTGTTTTAAGGACTTTTCAGGCGTATTCAAGTATTTTAAAATATATAGATCCTGTAATCATATCAAAGTGCGCAGTAATTGGGTCATTTACCCCTAGTAACCAACCATATTACATTATAGTTTATCTTTGGTAAGATTATTCATACTTTGATAACCCCACTTTAGTACAGTTTTGCAGCGTTTTAAAGATATCTAGAATTACCTAGCCCATAGCTTTGCTACTTGTACTGAATCGATCGTGCATATATTGCACGTGAAAAATTGACGTAGGATCAATCAAAGGGTATAAAATAATAAGCTGGAGGCGAAACCAGATTCTCTCACAGCAAGAAGTTGGAAGCCCAAGGTATATCAAGCTTCGAACAAGTGTTTGCATCGACCTTATTACTACTATGGCTAGATAATATACGAATTCCTAAATTTCTACATATTCCCTATCTACGGAGCGAATGTCCTTGCTATTGCCATGAGGCACCGCCAGTGTTTTGTCGATTGGTTGCACAACTTGGGCAACAGATGTCACGACAAGTTGTTTTCGCGGAAGAAGGAGGTAGCGCACATGACCGACTGTCCGAGATCAATACATGGAAAGAATAAAGCGGCCCAGGAGTGGCTCATCGAGCAGTAAAAATGGATGAGGTTTGGAATCGATCAGGGTAAGAAATATAAAACAAGAATTCTGTTTTTTCAGTGTGTATGTCACCGTGAATGTTACAAGTAGGTATATTAAACTGAGTCGTTTTGTTTTTGATGTGTAAAAGTCAATGTGAATAAAATATCAATTGATATTACTTACCGTTTGTTGTTGCTGTTGCTCTGTTTCAAAAAATTATCATACTTAGAAACATTTTTTTATGTGAATGATGTCTCATAAAAGATATTTATCCTCGAATAAAATTATTTTAAAGAATTAATACCGATTAATACGATTGGCAAACCCAGCTGAAATGGTGAAAAGTATTTTGTCTGTCACAGGGCTTACAAGTTGATAGGGGAACTTTAGGGGTAGCTGAAAAAAAGAGGGCCTATTATGAGGATTTGGGGCGGATTTTCAGGCCAACAACAGCTCTTATTAAAGCTAATACTATTTTTTTTACCAATGATATTCATTACTTATACTAAAAGCAAAAGTTATTTTACCATATGTTAATTTATAAGAAATACTTACAAGTGTACGCAGTCATCAGATTTATTAACTACGAAGCTATATACTAGTGATAAAAATATGTGAGTGAGAAACAGCTTTCGTAGCCGGGGTCGAATTGTGTCCCGTGAGATAACGCTAATGACTCTTATGGCTGAGTTGCGCCCTAGTCATTAGTCGATGAGTCATAACAATTGTTCCCACTACACTTTATCCATTATTGGATTAGCAGTAATACCATTTTTTAAATTATGTTTCGTTATTCGTCATTGACTAATTTTTTGTTATTAGGGATCGGTTGTAAAGCTGTGAGAACCTGGTCAAATTATTAAATGGATTTTGGAAAAGTAGTAGTAAGTGGCTCACATCTGGCTGCACTGCTCTTCCGTGGAATTAACCCCATTAAAACTCTTCTGTTTAGTGTGGCCTCCTTAATGTTATTATGATTATGTGTGTAGATTCTTCAACGATATCATTTTACAAGTACAAATTGAGTTTTAAATAACGTGAACAGCTCTTAACTGTGCATTTCCAACATTGAATATTGTTCCCCAAAAGTTTATGAAATCCGAAAGTATTATTTTTTATTTTTTTCACTTTTATATAGGTTCATCGTTACAGTACTGTAAAGAACACCAGAAATCGAGTAGTGTGTTAACTTGGCTGTACCAGATAAAAATGATCAGTCATATAAAGTTTGAATACAGCAATGCTATCAATCTACAGTTTCATACGTTTTAATGTTGTGTAAAAATGCAAAGTCCGGATAACGTTTGACGGAGAAAACTGTAACGACTCACCAACTTAATGACCGGTACGCAACTCGACCATTTAATAAAATGTCTGGGACCCAACTCGACCCTTTTTCTCCTTTCGGGACGCAACCCGACACCTGCGGATTTCGTCACCAATTTGTATCTCTCCAGGACGATCACTGGGCCCGAGGGCACTTGCAAAGCAAAGCCTGAGGTACCATTGTGATCGTTCTTGCTGGATGCGCATTAGTGGCGAACACTATTTTTTTCTACTGAGGGCGTACCAGACGTTCAAAAATGCCCAAGGTAGGAAAAAAATAGTGAAAATAGACAAAAAAGGCTGAGAAAAAAATGAAAATAGTTGTTATCGTTTGCTGGGTGCATGATATTGAAGAGAATAAAGCCAAACGATATTGACGTGTGTGGTCAGCAAAAGGAGCAACTTAAATCGTCTATCAGGTGAAAATACTTATCTTCTTAAAAAATAACAATACGCGTGAATGAAACGTTGATCTACCGATGACAACCAAAACAAAAACTAAAAAATGCATTTTCTATGCGTTAATCAGTGCTTATTAGAACAGTAAAACTTAGATGGCAAGAAACAAATCTTCTTTTCAGTTTTACCAGTATTAAAAACTTAAGTTGCATTTTTTGTCTGCTTCTGCGATCGACGTTAGAGTTGTGCGCCCAGTAAACAATACTTAGGTTGTTCATTTAGATGGTTAAATTTTGGTTCCGGTTCACGCACTGAATTAGCGCAAGTAGACGACTCTCTCAATCTCTTTGCTTGGCTGCAGCAGCTACTTTTTTTCACAGTCATTTTTAACAGTCATTTTATTTTTAAGGGTCACGGAATTTATTCATTATCATAAAGTAAACTATGTGAAATATGGGAGTCCTTAATACCTTACCTTAAGATTGTTTCATATTTCATCCTTAATTGTTATTTACATTTTCCAAGACTAAATAATCTTATGATCAAAGATTGATTGTTACGTGACTAAAGCCTTTCATTCGTTGTGTGATTGGTCGAGACTCGGTCAAGAGCAAGTAAATGTAAAAATGAGCATTTAAAAAATAAAAATTAATTTAATAATATGTTGTAATCATTTCATTGTTTTTCAAGAACCATGAACATTAATGTTTGATGTTCTTTAAGAATCATGAAAATGTTTGATTAAATGTTGGGAGTTGGCGCGCGAAGTGTGCAGGGGGTGAAGCCCCCTAGTTAGTTTGAAAACAATAATGATTCTTGAATTTTATAGAATAATAACGTATTTTAGTGAAACTGAACCTTATCTAACTACATTAAAATAGTTATCGTTATCTAGGGATATTCATGTAAAATCTTACGTAAGAAGGGGGAGGAGGGGTCTAAGAAATCTTGTGTCCTTACATGGGATAAAGAGGGGGGGGGGGGGGGGTTATGGGCCAAGCGGTTTTTCAATAACTCTGTAAGGGCCCCCTAACGGTACAAAAAAACAAATTTTATAAATACAATGCACTGAAAGGAAGTGCAATGAATGAGTGTATGAGAACTCGTAATCTGATGATCGAGATCAAGAATGATCGAGTCAGTGGATCTGCAGCTCAAGAAAATTTTTAAAATAAATGAAGAGTAATTTAAATTTGTAGGTTAAACAAATATCAAAACTATATGTTACGAGAAAGCCAGTAAATGGATTTTGCTTAATCATAATAATAAATGTTTGATTGAACGGGTGTTGTCGCGCAAAACGCGCAGGGGGCACAGTCCCTTCGTATATCTATAATACAAAAAGAAAGACACAAAGCGAACGTGTGTCTCCGGAAGCTGGGTACCAAAGTGTATGCATTTTTACGCCCATGCGGTACCCAGGCTAATATATTTATACTATGTATTTTGGCACGGAGAGTCCAATTTTCGATGATACCAGTCCAAATTATTTTTTCCGTAATTGTTATGAACAATTTTAGCGTAAAAAAACTCGTTTTTCTTTCAAAAACTTGAAACATGTTGGTATTGTGAAAAAAAGTTTTAGACAAAAGTTGTGTATTTTTTCATTTTACACAATTTTTTACTGGTGGTTTTTTTTCGAAAAACTAATGTTTTTAAAGTAATTTGAAAAAAACGAGTTTTTTGCACTAAAATTGTTTACAACAATTACGGGACAAATACTTTTGGCTGGTACGATCGAAAATTGGGCTCTCCGTGCCAAAATACGCCAAAATATATATAAATCAGCCTGGGTACCATTCCGCATGGGCGTAAAAATGCATACACTTTGATACCCGCAGCTTCCGGATCGTTGTGTTTTTCTTTTGGTAAACGACCAAAAGAGATCTCTTTGGGACTATAGCTATAGCTAAGCCAAAAAGTCACACCGAGAAAAACTTGTTTGGAAAAGGAGATAAATACGATTTGCTGCGAGAAAAAATACTTAGGGAAGTCATGAAAAAAAAAAGTGAGCGTGCATTGCTAACTGAATAAGTACTATATCGTAGATTAGTCCGGATACATCTTTTGGTAATGATCGAAGTAATGACCCTGATTGTTATCGGTTATTATTATCATAGATTAGAACCTGGTCAGAAAAAAGGAGTCAACCTCTTGTTTAAAGCAGACAGACTGTTGTTAGTTGTTACGTATACTTACTTACTGCATTTAAAAGTATGTATATATTATGTGTATGGCTGCAGTAGTGCACGCGGCCACTGGAGCAACAACCCGCGTGGAGAGCAAGGCAGTGGGAACAAAGAGCGAGAGAGCCACCACTGGCAGTAGTAACAGGCGACGCCGAGAGAAAAGAAAAGACATGCAGATACCCTCTAGCAGCAGCAGACAAAGCCAGTCCAAGCGTGCACGTGTATGTATGGGTACACACGAGACGTCAAGGCATTTCGAATATGCACACGTGCACAAGAGAGGAAGGAGCATGTATAAGTAACTCATTCCGCCCAAGATGAACTGTTATGCCTTGATGTTGCTGCTACAGCGCATAAATGGCATGCAATGAACGCTTGCTGTTTTTGAGGTTACCTGAACCGATGACATCCCCAGCGGTGCTCACTTCCGACTCAATGTCAACGCCCGGCTGTGGCTGATGCTGCAAAGGAGTGGCCAGCTGCTCCGTACCGTTGCTGTTGACCTCTTCGGAACCCGCAATACCGCTTGTACTGCTCGCTGGACCCTCAGCATCCAGGACTTCGTTTCCAGAGCCGGTGCTGCTGGTCTGTGGTAATGGAGTTGCCATTTCTGTCTCCGGCATAATTTTGCGCTCGTTTGAATAGTCCGTCAGTACAGACTATAAGTCTGTGGGCAATTTACTCAGTGGACACCGCTCTTTTACGTTTGTAAACAAGCACTTGTACTTTCTAGAGAGCTCTTTTTAAAATGACTCGAATGTGTATATACGTTGTTACCATGAAAAATCTTTCGGTAAAATAAGTCCATGAGAAAAACAGGACCAAGATTTGGTAATTAATCACACTGCATTGGTGCAGCAAAGTCTGTCCAAAAGCACTTGCGTAAGTAAAATATAGAAGGAAGAGAACAGAACATATCTATCTGGTGAATCTGGCAACACTTTCCCTCCAATCGGGCCTCATCACGTATGAACATTCAACAAGTCATGTAACGATGTAACGCGTAAGTTCAACGTCAAAAGTTAAAATCCGCGCCTCCAACTGATACGGTCTGGTAATCATATTGTCGTTTTGGGTGGATTGTATGTTTGGGAGAGCAGTAGAGCACCGCCGCCGGCCGCGCCTATGTAAAAACACACACGGGACGAACACGAACACACCGTCACAAGCAGGGCAGCAGGCACGTAGGGTACGTGCAAGCATTACATTTTACATGCTTACAAGTCGCGGAAATGAGAATGAGCGTCGTCGTCGTCGTCGTCGCGCCTCCTCTCCCTTCTCATATATATATGTATATACGCATAGGCGTTCGAGCTAAGTGCCGTGTCACTTGGTCACTCAGTCACTCTCGTTTTCACTATTTATATGCACAGGCACTCACGCACGGCTTGTTTGTGCCCGTATATGTGCTTACACGTAAGCTATACTCGACTGTAGTTAGGTTTAGGTACAATTGCTCACCAAATGTCACCGCTGTCTTATCAAACGAATGTCAAGCGCGCTCCGACCCGGTGTTTTGGCAACGAGATCAGCCATATATACTTGAGTATAACTTGCAAGGAAGACGCACCACCAGCTATAGCGCGACTATATATTATACCGCGCTACTATATATAATGCTGCTCGGCTCACTCGGCTGTCGTCAACTGCCAAGGCCCCTCGAGCTCACGTACGATGCGCACACGCACGAGACGTTGCTCACCAAGAGGTGAGTATAGTGTATAGCTGCTATTTCGTCGACCGCGCATAAATCCAAAGCGCCGGCTTATACGACCGATGGGCTGATGAACCACGCCACGCGCACACGCGCGAGTACGAACGTGGACGACAAAATAAATAAACGGACAACAACAACAACCCACTTAACCTCGTCCGCAAGCCCGGTGCACTGTGCGCGTTTTATCGATTTGTTGTTTTTTTTTTTTTTATTTTGTATTCTGTCGACGTCATCCACTGGAGCGAGAGCCGGTATTCCGCGAGAAAGAGAGGGAGAGTGATGACCCCTCTGCACCCTCCTTTTTGTCCCCGCCGGCGGTCGGGGGCGCGGTACAGGCCAGCGGAAAGCGAGTCGAGTGAGAGGGAAAAAATCGAACGTTAGACCTTAATGTAGGTCTGTAGGCCGCTCCACTTGTAAGTACACGCAGTACACGCACATACACTTGTGTTGTTCCGTAATCCGTAGCACACAACAACAGGCTACTGTGTGATAGTAGTGCTTTTATAGCTGACGCGCGTGCGCGAGCCACGAACACGGACGGCGTCGGCAATCCGCATACTTACCCGCGCAATCGGGGTATTTCGGGGTGATATTCATCTCTTAATAGGTGCCTTGCACTCTTTACATTGGAGAATACAGCTAGCCTGCGATGGCGGCGGCTAAGCTTCGGGCTATAACGCTAAAAGTCCACGGTGCGCGGGGGGGAGGGGTACTCGCCGGTTCAGTCTAGCTTCATCATCGTTCAGTATCATACTATATCATCCCGAAGTCGACCTGCTTGTTGCATACCTAAACACACTTGTTTCATGTAGAATGTGTGGAGCCTTAGGCTTGGCCCTGGTAGTCTCATCACCCACTAACTCATCATTGCACTGCTGTCGTCGGACGATGTACACTATGTAGTGTTGTTGATCCGATCTTCCGCATGATGCACGACGACGATGACGACGACACCACCTTGTCGCCCGGGTGTCGTTGATCTGCGTTTACTATACATACGCGCATCACCATTGGGCGTCCCTGTACTTGGCTGCTAAGTACTATAGGTACTGCTCTAATGACGACCATTCAAGAATCTTCAACGCCTGCATCTATATATCTCTTCTTACCCGGTTCTGGTTTCGTTTTCGTATGCTGTTGGGTTAGTCGCCCGCTGGGACAAACCGCACCAATATAAGTATACATATATATATGGGTCATTCCGGCGAAACTTGCATTGGTGTGCTGGTCTCGTGCGCAGAATTAAGAGTGAAATAGGTAACCCTGCGGGTGCCAACGTACGTGTAGTGTTGGTGACCAACTGTTTCACCCTATAAGACCTGATTTCAAAGTATACACTTTGATTTGCACATCATTGAAGGGTCGAAATGTCAGTTCTGTAACCTGCCTGAATCGAAAATTACGCTATGATACATGATGGTGAGCAAAAATAAGCAAATTGAATGCTCTCTTAGGGTACATACATCAAATTATAGCCCTTTAACTGAAAGTTTTCGTTGGTTTGACGTCCATGTTCGATAAACCCTCCTGTCACGAGCTGATTACTTTTTGTCCTACCATAATTTAGGTGGAAAAGTTTGCATCGACATTGATAGCATTTTTCGATCACTGTACACTAATCATGAACCTTCAAAACCACTGGCTTTCATAGTTTGAATGTCAAACTATTATCTACACACGATAGGACGACCAAAAATTCGACGGTCTATTCACACGAGCGGTTTCATCGATCGAAAATTACTTTATTCAAAAACTCGGTACTTGGCTATATATTTTTCTTTCAAAAATTCGATTTTTTCAAGTTTACAGTTTCATTAAGTGCCATTTTTGCGGAAAATCCATAATTTATAATCGCAAAGAAATGGGAGAACTTCGAAGACGAAATGTCAGTTATGTAACGGTCAGATCCGTAACCGCACTATTTTCAATAAATAGAAAAAAAATGCGTAAAACTTTTTTCGTGCTCTGCATCAAGTTAGGGTGTTTTTTATGTTGTGGGAAAGTATGCCTGACGCAATCCAACCATATACGGCTCTAGTCCGGCGCGAGGTCCGGCGCTTGTGATGTACTTAAATGTGTTTAGTAATGGCGAATTAACGAATTTGTCAGTGCAGGATCAAATTATTATGATTAAAAGATTTTTTTTTTCGTATACTTCAGCTTGAAGTTAGAAGAATTTGTCTCTTGACATTTTTCTCTAAAATGAATAGTTTTCGAGTAAAAAATTCGCAAAGTTTGAAAATTTGGATACCTACGTATATTTTTTCAAACTTTAGAAATTTTTTACTCGAATACTATTGACTTCAGAGAAAAATGTCTAAGAATATTTTGTCTCTGTTTTTGCCCAGAAAATACAAACAAAAAAAAATGTTTTTTTCTACCTCGGGCCTTTTTGGAACTCTGGTACACCCTCGGTAGGAAAAATAGCATTCGTAACTCGATCGTAAAGGCTTCTTTACGAACCTCGTTACGTCCCCTCGCCTGCGGTTCGTGCCGTAAACTTATCGGTTCGTAAATTAAAGCCTTTCCAATCTCGTACGAAAACTACTATTTTGTCCAAAAGGCATTTTTCAAGTAGTCTGGCGTATGGGTGATCACTTAAACAGTACCTGTGACAATTCCAGATCGGAAACTATTTAGCATCGATTTCTTATGCTGTAATTACATAACGCAAAATAGTTGAGAAAAATTAATTTTCGAAATCCGAAAATTTTGGATGCAAATGGTGCAAGATTCAGCGGAGTCACCCATATATTATACATGCTTGTGTACACTAGACAGAAATATATTCGTGCTCCGCGAAATTTGAATGCTTTTTTTTCAATTGGCTGATCGTCCTATATAACCCCTTTCATTAGTGAATTTAAACTTCGCGGGGCACGAATATCTTTCCGTTTAGTGTACGGGCTCTACGGCTGCTGCTGCTGCTCTACCGGCTCCACGCATAGTTGAGTAAAGGTATAGATAAGACATATCTACAATAGATGCTCGAATAGATGGAACAGGAATGAGGAACACGTGCATATAACATATATGGAACAAGGGCATGTATAGAAATACGCTAAAGAACGTAAGTAGCATAGAAACCAAGGGTCCCTGACCGTCCGCGTCCACGACGGTCAAGTTTGTGCGCTTTCATCGTTATATGTTCTCTGTAAAATACGATAGAATTAAATTTTTGTATGATACATCGTGAAATCTTACGTCTTTGAAGAAATATGACTTTCTTTACTTTACCAGAATTTTCTGATGGCTGAACCAATTCTAATTTTTCAGGCGTTGTTACTTTCTACGAATTGCTGGTTGTAACATAATCTAGGCTGCATGACACAAAATTCCAAATGATAAACATAATGCTACCATATTTTTAAATTTCCGATAAAAACCCTTATCTTTTCTGTATTTGGATTATTTAGATGAAGTAAATGCTATCTTTGTTTTTATAGACGTAAATCTCAAACGATAAACATAACTTTTTGACTCACCTCGACTTAAAATAGTACTTTACTCCCTCTGCACAAAAGTGAAAGTGCTATTTTAAGTCAAGGTAGGCCAAAAAAGGTTTTTTTTATATTTTTTTAAAGAAAAAAAATGCTTTTTATTTATTTTCAGTGTATTAAATATTGCCCTAATATTGTTACAATATCGTCAAATTTTAGCAATATTGCAGGCAAATTTTTGGATACAAAACTGCAGTTGTATTCTGTGGCATTCGATTTTATAATATTAATACGATATAGCTTTAATCTTGAGCTAAAAGTTTCATAGTCTAACACATTACTATCGCATTATCCATTCTGCTATTCTTGCAGTCCAAAATTTTGCAATTGCCAAATATTGTAGCAATATTACTACAAATAGAAATGCAATGTGGGCAATCATCGTTTGATATATGTCATGCTGGAATTTTGTGTATTCACTATTTTTTAAAAATATTTTAGACATGTTACTGAAATATCGTACAGCAACAACATAATGTGGAGAAAATATTATATTACTAACATAATCATTATAACTATTTCAAAATAGACTTCAACCGCATTAACATTAATAAATGATATTTTAAGCTTAAGTAATAAAAAAAGCCATATTTTATAAGCATTTATGTAAGGGGGCTCTGCATCACCATATAGCACTAAATTTGTTATAATTATAAAGAAGATTGTTGCCATCTCATGACAGCAAAATTACTTCCTTACGAATAGAGCATATTTTAGGTGCTCATGAAATTTATATTTTTGATTTTGAATATTTCATGGTCATATACTGTAAACTATGAAAATGACTCGATAAAAGACTGGAAGATTAGTTGTTTTTCATTCGATTTCTTTTCATAGCTGAGGTTCTTCCTTGAAAGATTTCGAATAAAGTAGACGAATAAATTTTTCATAAATATTTTTCATAATTTTTCATTTTGTATAAACAATAGTACCCAACTTTTTACACATTACATATTGTGAAAAAAAATTTCGGCATCTTTATTCGAAGTCTTTCAAGGTAGAACCTTAGAAGTAATCGAATGAAAAAGAACACATTTTAAAGACTTTTTTTAAGTCATTTTTATAGTTAACAGTATGTGAACATGCAATATGCAAACAAAAAATATTTTTCAGCACCATCGATGTCCTTTGTTTGCATGGAAATAAATTTGCTGTTTTTGATGACAACAATATACTTTATAATTATTACAAATTTAGTACTATGTACTGGTGCAGAGCCCCCTTAATTTTCTTGTCTGTCTGTCTGTATGTCTGTTTGTCAGGAACAAATCTTGCGATCGATTTTTCACCACTCTCCGCCATCCAATCAGGCTGAAAGTTCGTACACACTTTCGGTTTTAAAGGCAATGGAATACAGTGTACTTAATTCTATAGTAAATTCATTGGTGATGGATTATCTTTTTTGTTACAATCCCATCGATATAGGTATCAAAAGAAATGGTATAACAAGTAGAAAATGTAATGAGCTATTTTACGTTATTCGAGATGCAATATAGCGGCTGGCAGAAAATGGTGAATT
Source organism: Copidosoma aretas (assembly GCA_030522625.1). Classification (NCBI taxonomy): domain Eukaryota; kingdom Metazoa; phylum Arthropoda; class Insecta; order Hymenoptera; family Encyrtidae; genus Copidosoma; species Copidosoma aretas. The sequence goes on from JAPYYV010013986.1 coordinate 16,126, forward strand.
ACCTTTTATTTAAGAGTCTTTGACATGCGGTTATTAATAAAAAAGGTATGATCAGTAGAATACAATGAGGTATATTACATTTTTTTAAGTCCAATATAGCGGCGACACGAAATTACGGATGAATTTTGTATTCAAGACCTTCGCACATGAATATCAAATAAAGGGTATGACGAATAGAATAATCCATGTGACACCATCTAGAATCAAATATGCTGGCCAATACAAGATGGCAAATTACCTGTTTGTTTACGACATCCTTCCCCCCAACATGGGTATCAAATGACCAAGCATTGAGGGTAGAGTACAAAAGGCTGTGTGCCATGGTGACTAGATTGAAAATCTAATATGGTGGCGTATATAAAATGGTGCATTACCTGTTTCCTCGCAACTCCCTTTACACGGGCATTCAATGAAAGAGTGTGACAAGTAGAACATATTCGTACAATGATATAATAAGAGTGAATGATAACCAAATTTTATACAAATTCTAGAGCTTAACAAAGCTAACAATAGACAGAGGAGTAGAAAATAATTTTTTTTTCTTCAAGTAACCTGTATCCAACTGTAAGTAAAAGCTTGGAGCGCTCAGATTCAAATGTGATGATGTAGCATACAAAATTAATTATTAATAACACATAAGATGCTCAATAATTATTACTGAATAATAGACGAATATAATTAAACGGGTAACTCAATGTTTCAGATATTGTAACGTGAGTTCAATATTATCATTTTTACCTAAGCGCCCCAAGAATTTGCTTATAGTCAGATGCAGGTTACTCAAAGAAATTATCATACTTTTTCGTTCAATAAATATAAGATTCTTTTGAAATTTTTTTATATATTTTATCTTTTTAACCATATTTTTGGTCGAGATGATTATCACAATTTTTTTGTGCATAAAAAAAAAAAACACTTTTTTCCAAAAATTTTTTTCAGGGTATGTTTTTGCCTAAGATTTTAAAAAGATCATAGTTTTTTTTTCCATATCTTCGAGTCATGCTCTTTATTTTTAAAAAATTCAAAAGACCATCTGCTTCATTTGAAAATTTCATCTGAGTCATAAATAAATGTGCGGAAAAAAAACAGGACATAACACGTATTGCATTGATGCTTTAGTGCTTTTTCGTCCCTCACCCCAAAAGAATTTTTTTTTATAAATCTGTTGCAAGTCGATTGTGTATTGAGATTTATTATGCATTTTGGTTGAAAAATGACAAAATTTACCCTACCGGAAAAAGTTTTTCTATTGATCACCTTGCAAAGATTTTTTTTTGGCATAAATAAATTAAATTCGAAATCTATTATTTATTAGAAACATGGTAAATTGAAAATCGACCCACCCTTTTACCATGTATCTGAACTGTAAACTTACGAGTACCATATTATAGTGATCCATACATCCCATTAACGTGTATCTGTACTGTATAAGACCCATATTTATAATGATCTATGAACTTAATTAGTGTATCAGCACAAAAGGGTTATCAATAAAAATGTGCCATGATTAAACATTCTTTGAAAATGACTTAAATTTATTATCATATTATAAAATATTAGACAATTCCTTTCTTTAACAATAACATTATAAGATATTTATAGACGAAATGTCTTCAAAATATATCAAAAAAATGTGTCAATAAAAAAGATATAAAATTTTCATATAAATCTTAAGTGTTCAAAAATATATATTCGACTGTTGCAGTCACTTTAATAGCTCTTTAATTCATATCATTGCATTGATCGACGTTATGAGTTTTTATTATCGAATTATTTTCCTCCTTGTTTGAATTTCGAGAAAAGTTGTCTAGAGATAATCAGTCTTTGGATTTGAGCAGTTCCTTCATAGATTTGGTAGATTTTAGCATCCCTCATTAATTTTTCTACCGGGTACTCAGTATTAAAGCCGGCTCCACCAAATATCTACAAAATAAATATGATGATTAAGAATTGTCAATGAATAAAAAAAAAAAACAAAAAAAATTTTTTGACAAACAAATATCTGATTTTGTAAACTATTTGGATTGAAATTATCCCGTGTTAAAAAATGAAAAACCATAAAATGTATATAACTAATTGTACGGACTTCTCAAAGGGTAAGAAAAAAAAATATTATATATTCTTAGTTGTATAAATTAATAGTATATCAAAACACTCGGATGAAGTTGTTGATCAACTGCAATAAATTAAAAAATCCGTTACTTCGAGAAAAACAAGGTTAATTTGACTATTCTTCAGTGTGTAACCTATTAAATTTTTTTTAATCTGTTCCAAAAAGAACCTTTTTCAAATTATTGTTTAATATTAATTGATACTTTTCCTTTCACCTTTTTTTACAGTTCACATTTTTGTCAGGGATTTGAACAAAAAAGACAGCTTAATTGTTACCTGAACTTGTTATTCAATACGTATCCTGACTTAATACAATTAATTAAAAAGATATAATTACCTGAACAGCGTCAGTTGCGCACTTGTTAGCGACATCTGCAGCATAACATTTCGAAATGCTAGCTAAAATGGATCCAGCTGGGTCTTTGTGGTCGAGTGCCCAGGCAGCTTTCATCCAAGCAAGTCTCGCCGTCTCGATGCCGATCGCCATATCTGCTAGCATGAAAGCCACTGCTTGGTGTTCAGCAATTGGCTTGTTGAACGCCACGCGTTCCAAAGAATACTTCGTTGCTTCATCCAAAGCTCTTTGAGCTAAACCAACGGCTCCACAAGCGACCTTGAATGATATGATTTGACAATTTTTATTATATTCAAAAATTATCAGAAATTAATTGCAGCGGGGTGAATTCGCTTGATCACTACGGAGCTAATATGTATGAGGTGACTTTTTTTTACCCGCTTAAATTATTACAGCATTTTCTATCAAAGGCAAAACATCGAACGTACGACAAAAACATCTTGATTTTCTAAATAAACGCAAGACTTATGCATTGAATGAAGTAGTCTGATTAACTATCCATACAGATTTGAAAATTATATTGCTAAGCCATGAAAAATTGCTGAAATATTTAAATGCGATTTGTCGCAATAATGCCGCGACGTGAAACGCCCACCCTAACAAATATTACAGTATTAATAAGTATCTAATTGTACTGCACGCAAATTTTCCAACAATCGAAAATTTATTGTCAAAATAAATAAGGTATGGGTGTCAACAGTTTCTTGAGGGTACATAAAGAAGTGCGTAATAGTATATTACGTTCAGGGATACCGAAGGGCATGATAGTCGTGCAAAGTGATTAAAAAGCAAAAAGACGTGTGTCTGAAGAAAAAAAAACTTTCTTTACGTACTTGTGCGAAAAAATACATCCCCTTAGAAAAAACTAGAAGTGCAATTGAGGTGTTAATAAATTTCACGCAAAGCTCATTGAATAACACCACAGAATAAAAACTATTAAAAAAAACTTAATACCGGGATTTACTTATTGTATAAAATATAACTTTGAGCCCTTGATGTAACGGCAATTCAATACGCACCTAAAACGTTTCAATTTCTAATTAATGTAAAAATAAGTCATTTGAAAATATTTATTGAGAAGTAATTTTACCGCTGGTCGAGTTTTATCAAATGTTCCCATAGCAACTTTGAATCCAGCCCCTTCTCCTAACAATACATTTTCCTCTGGAATCCTGACGTCTTCAAATGTTACCATACGAGTGTCAGAAGCTCTTTGACCCATGTTCATTTCCTAGAAAAAATTGAATAAACTCAGCTTATTATTTGAGTTTGTGTATAGTATAACAGTACATTAAGACATTTATTTTTATGATTCAATTCATCTTGCAATTAAAAAGCAAACACAGACAGGATTAATTTTTCAGGCGAGCATCTGATCATAAAGAGACAAATTTTTTGGTTGATAATTTAAGAAATTTTTAGAAAATTATTGATTCATGAATCCATTTTTGTTCTTATTGCATAGATTTAAGTTCTTACTTTACGCAATTTTAAGTTACTTTTAAAATTGTCAAACTAATCAAAAATAATGAAAATAATTTATTCACCCACCTTGCGTCCAGGCTGCACTCCTTCCCATTCCCGCTCAACAATGAAAGCTGTAAAAGCCTTACTTGCTGGAGCATTGGGATCAGGATTCGTTCTGGCCAGTACAAAGTACCAATTTGCAACGCCTCCATTGGTAATCCACATTTTTGTTCCGTTAAGAATCCATTCGTTGCCTTTTTTTTCTGCCTTGGTCTTTATACCCGCAACATCTGACCCCGCCCCTGGTTCTGTTACACAGTAGGCCTGGAATCATCAAGTATAAATATTTAGAACAAATATATTTAGTGGGTGACAGAATAAAAATATATCGTCGCTACTAACTGAAATAAATAAAAAATGATACGAGATCCCCACTCAAGAAATACGATTACAACCATATGAAACAAACTAAAGTTGCTTACTAAAAATGAAACGATATTATTTATAGTTTATTACTAATTAAAATGATAGACATATATAATTATAAACATTATAGTTTTGAAAAATATCGAATCATGAGAAATTTGAATAGGATATCTGAAATATATGTATTGTTAAATATACATTCAATTAAGTGAATTCAGTAATAACATAATCCGTATAGCATAAATTATGGAGGATTGAACTTGCGATTAAATTGCAATATTTGTCGATCTTTGAAAAAAAATGCCTTTTTACATCGATTATTTGATAGGTAAAAATTTAAGTTTAGAAAATTTAATCTTGAACCATATTCCTTTTTGTAGGAAGCTCAATTCGTATTATTTTTCATGGGACGCTCCAAATCATTTTTTTTTGTTCATAGGAAGTCAAAGAAATTTTTTTTTTCGTAAGGGGCGACGATATAATCAATGATTCATACTAACAGCGACTATAGGTTCTTCAAGTAATCTGCCAAGGTACTTTTTGTGCTGCTCCTTATTTCCAGCCATAATAACGGGCGTTTGCTTCAAAAATAAAATTCATAACATAATTTTGAAAGTTTTTCAAAGAAGTCTTTTTAAAATTGTTAGTGTATTTATGTGTATGCATACCCCAAGTCCCGATGCCTCCAAAGCAGTTTTAATACCAGTGCATCCATAAGCAATAGCTTCACTGACAATACATCCATCAAAAATACTAAACTCAAGTCCGCCTGTGGAATAAAAAATTTATCAATTTACAGTGAAATGATAGGTCTGTCAGGTAAATTATGAAAAAATATTAGATACGTATTTTTTCACGCAAACAAAACATGACGGTGATATAATAGTTCAGAAGTGGGGAACTTACGACGTCAGAATATTATAACTTCACTACTTCGACCCTTTACTCCTGAACTATTGTGCGCTATATCTACGTCATTTTTTTATGAAAAAAAAAATACGGATCTGATTTTTTTTATAATCTACCCGTCCGACCTAATAGATTTTAAAGTCCCTATTATCATGACTAAAATTCAACGTGAATATATTTTTAATAACTTCGATGAATAATTCAATACTTTTATCAGTCATCCTGAATTCACTGTATGGAATTTTAGATCATGATTCCAAAAAAAAAAAAGATAAAGTAGAAAATTTACCAACGCTTTGAGGAATGTGAAGATTCAAAAGACCTAATCCCCAAGCTTTCTTAACAATATCCCAAGGGTATTGCCCACTGCGGTCATACTCTGCTGCGACTGGTATGATCTCCTCTCTCGTAAACTTTGTTGCAAGCTCGTGAAACTCTTTCTGAGTGTCATTATACTCTGAAATAAAAAAAAATTATTACTCCACACGAAATAACTGTAATTTTTCATAATAACTATACGTTTGAAATGTTATAGCTTTACTGAAATAATTCGCATGATCAATAAGTCGATAAATCAGTTGATGAATCTTGCTTGATATATAATATAAAAAATCATCCAAAAGTGAATCATTGCTTTTGTTTTTTTTTACGTCTGCATTTGTAGCCATACACATAATACGACAAGGAGCACTTTAGTAGCTTAGTTGGCTAAATACTGGGCTCTCAACTGTAAGAAACTTGGTTCGGCTAATTCCGATCATATGATCAGCTCACTCGCGGGATATTTCAGCAACCACATATAAGTAATTAAATATCGGAGTCCCAAAGGTACCCGAAAGCCAATGAAATAACGAGTAACGAATATAAGGTATAAAGTACAAGGTATACGGTCAAGTATTTTATATCATGTATTGATATAATAAGGCTTAAATTGTAGTACATAGCTTAAATTAATAGCAGTAATTAAAATCCAGACATAATAGTTATCATACGGAGATATTTGATCAAAGAACAAAAATTCTTCCAGCCCCTCTATTAGTAAGTTAAAAAAAAAAGTTGTTTATTTGCTATAATTCATATCTCATTGAAATATAAACGTTATCTCGTAGGAAGAGTTTATTTCGCCGTTAAACAATGTTATGAAAATATATACCATTAATAATTTAGTCAAAAGCTTTGAAAAATGTTTGTGAAGATGTGTGCATGGGTGTACTGTATGAGTATCTCCATAAATACCTATATGACCCCTGATAATAATACGTTTTTTCTTGATTTCAAGGTTGTTAAAAATAATCTCTTGGATAAAAATCACATTCACTACTTATTATAAGGGGATGGAAAAGTAGATTTCAAATCAAAATTTCGCGCTATCAGCCTCTGTCGGTATCTAACCATTTTTCTATCGTTTATTTAAACTAGGGGGCCCTCTGCGCGCCAACCCCCAACGTTTGATCAAAAATTTATTTTCGTGATTTCTAAAGTTCATTTTTAATAATTTAAATAAAGTTTTTTTTTATTTACTATTATTTAAATTAAAAATGTACCTACTCTTGTTCGGTCTCGGCCAATCACACGACGAATAAAAAGGCTTCAGTCACGTGACAATCAATATTTTATTTTAAGATCCATATTATATACTAAATTTGAAATTCGCGCTCTTTAAAGGCAACGACCAATCAACTGTAAGCTACGTCATAGTCACCAGCCAATCCTATTAGAGGCTTCA
>JAPYYV010013988.1:0-14570 GCA_030522625.1 Copidosoma aretas
ACACCCGGTCAGGACTCAGGCAATACACCGATTAGTTGTAAGTACCCCCTACCCCCTCTCATCCCTCATCCCTTCCCTTTCCCAACTGCTCAGTGCCCAGAGTAGTGCCCTAAATAGGAGCCGGACGTACAGCAGTATAATAAAAAAAAAAAATTATAGTTATTTGCTGCCTCATATCAAAGAAATAACATAAGTACTATGTACCAAAGAAATTCATGTTTTAAAATACAAAGTATTATTAAATATAATAAGATTACAATTCTGTCGTATTACAAGTATTCAGATTAATCGATGCATGTACAAACATTTGACTATGTAAATGTGAAAAAAAAGTATCATAGGTGATTAATGTTATTTGCCTTGGAGCTCGATATCGAAAAGATAATATATATTTCTATGTCAAAATAATTTGTGTTCCAAACTACAAAGTATTATTCAAAATTAACAAGTTTGAGATAATTTCGTATCAAAAATATTTTATTAAGGATATAGTATTATAATACGAATGCACTAAAAGCATTTTTGTAAGTAATACAAGTGTAAATAAATAACTTCATCAAAAATTTTTGATTAACACTTACTTTTTTTCAGTGACTTCATAAATTTGATAATTTATATTATAATTTTATGATGACATGTATATATAATCTGTTTTAATAGTAGAATAAAGATTAAACTTCTAAAGGATTTTGCATCTTAATTTCGTGTATTGGGAGAAAATATTAAAAATTAATCAATAATTAATCAACATTGAATGAATGTTTAAAATCAACAATAAGTCAATGTTTAAAATCAACGTTGATTCAATGATGAATCAACGATGTGTTTTGATGCCGATTTCAACGTTGATTCAATATTGATTCAATGTGGATTTTGAACATTGATTTAATGTTGATTTAACATTCATGTTTTGGATAGGGAAACCAACCAAGACCATCAGCGTAAGATTTTCGCCATCGGTACCCCACCTTATGTCGTCCGAAATCTTGAATGCTGTGTGCGTACCACGTCTGAGCTTAAAGCTCGATTAAGGTCTATGGAATACCTTTCTTGCGCTATACATGATACATGCTGGTCGTATGCTATGGATTCAAGTAGCTTTGAGGCCGTGCACAATATACTTACAGGTCGATAATCCTGCTCAGAAGTAGGGCTCTTCACCTTCGGCAGAGGCCGTGTAATTGTCTGTATCCATTCATTTGGGAACATACGTAATTGAAGAGTCGTCAAAAATGTGTAGCAGGATAAGCAAAACAACTGGCAGGCCCTCCCTGAAGAAGGGAATCGAGATGCGATTCGCACCTGCGGCATCAGAGCGCGGAGGAATGCTTCCGGCTCCACATACGCGGATGAGAGACATAATTGAGGTAGAACGGCCCTGGGACCATATCCAGTCCTACATCTACGGCGAATTTTCAGCGAAAAATTTATTTAAATCGTCAACCGATAACGGAAGCCCTTGTCGGCGTGGGTTTTACGTGCACCCCAAGATTTCCGATCGGTTTCCACAGTGCACTAGGATTCCTGCGACGCTCCCAAAGTCTGCTCTGATAGTAGTTGAAGCGTGCATCTCAGAGCATACACTTCTCGACCACCTCTCTTGCATCTGTTGTTGCTGAATAACGAGTACCTCGTTATGTCATACTTGCTAGAGGGTGAGTTAGTGTTGAGCCAAGATTCGCAGAGGCCTAGAACATAAAATTTTTGCTTATTTACTATTTTTCGCACCTTCCTAATGTGTGAACATACAGATTGCAAGAACATTTTTCCCAGTCGTGGGCTGTAAACTACTTGGTTGCCGCTACTCGCCATAGTTAATCATTTTTTCTTTGTTATTTAATCTCACTTTTAAGATAGGGCAGCTCAAACGATCGATGCTAGATGACTCAAATTTTCCCCTATACCTGCAGCCCATTTTAACCCACCTCGTAGCATATCCACCTGCACATCTCCTACAGTTATTATCCTTATAGAGCTTTACGATATGGCCGAATTTCAGCAATTGAAACACTGCATTACTGTCACGTGTTCGTGGAACTTACAGGAGTAAAGGTCTATAACCATTGTGCCACGCGAGTGAACGGACCTGGGGGTAGCAAGAAAAGTTTCTAATACAACGCCACAGGTGTTTCTGTCTCTAACTGGATTCATATACGAGTATACACAAATGTGATCGTTGGCACTTTTTTCTCAAACGCTTCTGATACATTTAACTACATCAATAAGTTTCTAATTTCTTGTGACTGTTAGAAAGCTGATACCTTGTGTACAAGCACCTGTGAATTAAGTTTATTTTATCCGCGCACCTCAAGACCTGCCTCCGCGTGTACGGATGATCAGGCCCAGAAAGAGAATCTATTGAAAAAAACCATATAAAAAAATCATGTCCAAAAACCATATGTAAAACCGCATGAAAACATGTGGTTTTGCCACTCCGTTTTTATGTGGTATTTTTCTTACATTACCATGTAGTTTTCTGAAAACAAATCCATGTGGTTTTTAAGACTCGATGTTGTACTACAAATAGTGCGAAATAGATAATAGTAGTGATATAATCCTGAAAATGAGTTTGTGGTAAGATTTTATTTTCTTCATCATGTAATTGTTAAATAATTGTTGGAAAATTCAGGATATGCTCCGAAGCTTGAAATTATAATCAATACCCTAAAAACATAAAGTAACTAGGAGTAGAAACCAATAATTATCAATTTGAAATTTAAATAAAGCTGATCGTCGGCTGAGCCTTTGTTTTATGATTGTCAGCTGACAATGATTGGATAATTAACATTTGTAAATTTACATCTTTTTTTAATTTTTACATGATTGACACCTGACTTATCTACATATCAATCATGCAAAACCTTATATTAACGTGATATTCAACCGAATGTCACCGCCATTCCGCTCATTTATTAACTTATTTGTTTTATTTGTAAAGCTGGTGATGATTGTAGAAAAATCACGTGATAAATACGCGATACCTATGTTAAATGTCAGTGAAATGTTTACTTAAATTTACGCCAAATCGTCCGGTAGGAAGTAATGATTATTATCAGATCATCATCAAGCGGCTTTGCACTTATGACATTAATACTTCTAAAAATAAGAGCCGTAAAAGTGAGGAATATCTGAATTTTATGTGTGTTGGCTGAAACATGTGAGTAGGGCTGTTACTCCACCTGTAGATATAGTGGCAATCCAACCTATTACACCGTGTGTACTGTAGTTAGTGCTGACTTTTAGTTCCCGATTGAATTGCTTTTACAATAAAACGAATTATATTTTCTTTTCATTTCCGTGAAACATTCGATGATCCAAAAAAAGAAAACGTCAAGTGAAAGCTTATTCAACGTAGAATCAGTAAGGACTCAACGCGGATTCAATGTAGGCACACACAATTCGGGATAATTTCAGATTAGGTTTACTTTAAAACTCTTACAATATGAACAAAATTATATCGTTTCATGTTTTTATGCAACTTACGAGACTAAAAATAGAAATTTGTTCGCTGTTTCTTAGCTGTAATGAAGAAAATCGATTCGTTTTCATTTATTTTTAGCTTATGTTGGTTAATATTGACGTACAGGCAGTCTGTAGAAGTCTGCCATATAGCATCATCCATATTGAAGTTTTAAATCGATAACACGGATTCGTAATCAGCGACCACGAAGAACCCCGAGTACGATTTTCTGTCGAAATCTGGGCACTCGATGAGATTTCGGTCTGCCATATAAGATCTGCTATCTTAAATTTGCAAATCATGCTTCTGAATTTATAATCAGCGACCTCAAAAACCCACGAGTATGAATTTTTGTCGAGATTTGTGCACTTTATCAGATTTTGGTCCGCCATATTGGATCCGCTATCTTGAATATTATTATTATGATAATGCATTATATAGATGCATAAAATATATGCATCTATTAAAATTAATGTGTAATTTGGCAGGTTTTGCTAATTTTTAATGTTAGAGCTTAGGTAAAATAACTTTAAAGACGTTCGGTAGAGATAAAACCCTCCAATAAACTTTTTTGAAATTTTGACTAGACGTTCTTATTGTTGTTACAATAAACCTATCAAAATTTTCAAGAGGTTCATCTGTTTCGTTTTCGAGATATTAAATTTCAAAGTTCAGTCATTTTAACACGGTCGCTTATAGGAAAACTGATAAAAACTTAGTTTTAGGAAAATTGGCGCAATGAATTTCGCCAATTTTTTTATATGTCAAAGATATGTTATTACTTTAATGTGTACCGAGTTTTACAACGATCATCTGATTTTTTCTACGTAATCAAAAATAAAAAACGGTTGGAAAAAAACGATACAACTTCGTGAGGCGACTCGAGCTTCAAGCTTCACTCGCCAGATGGCCATAAATCTCGAAATCGCTTTCCGCAAAGGGAAATTTATTCGTGTATGTATGAATGAATGTATGTATATAATTTAAGTGCATGCAGAACTGGGTATGTCTACATCAATTTCGTGCAGCGTTGCCGATTCTTCACTCGCTGCCTGTTTCAACTTGCCCCTCAAATGTTTCCCCCCGCTAACTGCATGGAACGTCCTTGAAAACGAAAATCAAATATCAGCTGTCACCGATGTCTTACAAATCGTATTACCTTCAATATAAAAAAACGTCATCCGAATCCGATGTCCGCATACTGGAGCCCGCGCCCCGCTAACCCCGGGGTGGTTCCGCCGCAGACGTCTGTACTCTGTCGCAAGCTGGCGCACGATGCGACGCACGCTCCAACGCACGACTTTGCCGCAGCCAAGCACCTAAGATAGGCGTTTACTATACATGAAATCGTGTCACTCATAACACAAATCGATGCACGCAATGCCGCCTTGCTCGCGAAGGATCTCTCACTACTCAGCAATTTCAACAAGCGCTTGTTCATGTCTGACACTTTACTTAGCAATAGCTATTCCGGCAGACATAAAAAGAGATATGTCAATTATACTCCAACCAGACCCTGCATCACTCACACCACTACTCGAATCGCCAGGTCTGCATCACGTCTCTTCCTTGATGGGGCAGCTGGCTTGTCCCCGCACGCCATCATTCAGCGTCCTCTGTGACGTAGGGCCAGCTTACGATACGCACCAGGCAGCTGGTGAAGAGGTTAGAATGCCCAGCACACAAGCAAAAATAGCGTTAAACAGTGAGAGCACAAAACAACAGCGCCTCGAGACTCATCTCGCATAGATAATAAGTGGTGAGGTATTAACGTAAAACATCTAATGTCAAATTAATAATTTCAACGTAGGTTTTTTCATTTCAGTAAGAAATAAATTATTTATGATTTGCAAAACAAAACAAAATTCTATTAGATTTAACAGGCTTCACCGCTTTCTTCATTTCACCATTTCTAATCCATTAGAAGTCTTTCATAGTTAAAAGTTGACATACTAAATCGTGAATAAAATAGTAAATAATACATTAAGCAGATAAAATTTCTGGCAGTAAATACCATGATAATTAATTATTTCATTATATCAATATATATTTATTTGATTTTTTCCATTGAATTTAGACAATATTCTTTATTAATCCACAGCTTGTAAAAATTTCTGTATTTTTTTGATCTCAGAATCTATAATTATTTTATTTTGACAAATAGTTGGTAATGAGATTATAAGTTTTCTGCTGGAAATTTTAATGTAACCATGCACGTAAACCTCTTCTTGAATCAATTTATTTGGTACCAAGTGCACTAAGTGTTAATTTTTTTAGATATTCATTACTTGTGCAAAGCAGGTATAAAAAAGGTTAAATCGACGAAAAATAACTTACACAAATTCAGTATAATTGCTCTACAAGAAACAGGGCTTGAAAAGAGTAAGGAGGCTTGGTGGTGGAAGCAATTAGATACAAAATATGAATGAAAAGCACTTGCAGCTATAAAGGAAAACAACAATGGTAGATTAAAAGGAGCAGTGTTAATAAGTTTAAAGAAAAACTTTAAAAAAGAGGAGATGATAGAAAGAGATTACAGGATGTGAATGAGGGGTTATGTTTAAGAAATAATAAATGACTGTGCATAATGATTGTCTATAACAATGCATAGATCGATATAGTAATTGAAAAGCTAAAAATATCGCGGAAGAAAGAATCGGTAAAGGTGAATAGGTTTTAATAGTAGGAGATCTAAACGCACGTATGTAATAGTGGAAAATCGATACAGAAAAGAAAGAGTACGTAGCAGAAAGTCGTAGGATAAATTAACAAATGAAAAGAGTTACAAATTTTTTAACATGTGCGAAAAACTGGGCTTGACAGTAAGAAATGGAGATACTGACGGAGATTGGAAGGGAGAAGTAACGATTGTGGGCGATGGAGGTAGCTTGGTGCTCGATCTGGTACTAGAATCAGAAAGTAAGCAAGGCAGCATAATAAGTGAGCTCAGGGTGTGCAGCGTCTTTTTTTGGATGGTTTTTTCGCGGATAGGTGGTGACAAAGAAAATAAAGTAATACCGCGGAATACCCCAAATCAAGACCCCACACACAGCTATAGGATTCGACTGTATGTTGGAGGGCGGGTTCGTGGCCCAGCACAAAAGAAATATATTGATGTCACCTTAATAAGACCGATTTATTCTCAGTTTAATTTATAATTTGCTTGACGGATCTTTCACTTATCACAGACATATGACTGTAATCTATAGTGAAAGATCTTTTTATCGATTTCCGCGGGTTACTAAAATAAACTCTCCCTCGTACTTAAATGGCACAATGCAATAATAATTCTTCTTTTCGTACGTTCAATAATGAAAAAAAAATAATGATAAAAACGATTAAATCACACCTGCGTGTTATCTGAAAAGGATAGGATTTTATTAAAATGAGCGTTTAAAGATTTCTTTATAACAAAAATAAATTGTTCTTTATTTTTATATTTTTCAGCAATCGAGTACAAACTTAAATATGTGTATGCATACTGTATTGCTCGTGTATTATTTAAGTATCCGAAACTCTTCATTAAGTAAAAATAGTAATTTCATATAATCCCCACTTATTTATAGAAAGAAACAAAATATACTCGAAAGATGTATCCGCTGAGCAAAATTCTCTATTTCTTGGCGACAAGACGCATAACGCTCGATGTCCTCTATCTTCTATTTTACCAATCATTAGAGATTTCTATATTCCTTCAATTCGTCGCAAGTTATTCTACTTTACTGACTCCCAGAAATTTCTATACTAACTTTTTACTTTACCGACCAAAGAAAATTTCTAAATCTTTCTAATTGATCGGAACTCCTCGTTTTTACCGACTGATCAGAAATCGCGTGATAAACATGTATGGATGAGTTGTCTACACACAAACTCTCTTCTCAGAACAGGTCGTGTCTTAAGGTCTCTGGGGTGTCCGGAAATATCCCGAAATCTCCTAGAGTGCCTCTGCCTAAGACACGTAGTCTCTGTTCTGCTAGAGACGTAGTCTCTGCTCCCGGAGATCTGCGAGGCTCACATTCGTTACGGGTAGTTTCGATCGGCCTGAACACTTCTCTCTCTCTCTCTCTCTAATTCTCTCTCTCTCTCTAATTCTCTCTCTCTCTCCCTCTCTCGGATTCAACTTGGTGGTGTTCTACTTTGCGTCGCACTGGGTAGACTCCGGGAAGATCCCAGATGCCAGGTCACAGAGGTGGAAGAAGAGTTTTTTTTAGTACATGGATACTCGTCATAAATGGAAACTCGATATCTCCGCGATTAGCGGGTGCGAGCTCCCGTGGGAAGACTCAAATCTCCGCGATAAGCGGGTGTGAGCTCCTGAAGGTAGACTGACTCGTTCGGTGCCCTGGCTTGCCTTTATACCCGCGCACCGCACTTTCTCTTATAGGTTGCTTGTTTCTCCTTCCTCTGCACTCTAGCCGTTGCGTGGCGTAAGTTATGCGCGCGCACAGTCTTTCTATTTAAATTTGAATAGTTGACTTACTTGAATATGATAGAAAAAATAAAATGCAGTATGCACCGCTGAAAATAGCTGATTATCGAAAAGAAATGGAGGGTAAGGGAGACAATTTTAAAGTAGAGGGAAAAATGTAAAAGAGATGTAGAATTTATTTTTTAAATGAGTTTGGGAGTCAGGGAAAAAGCAAGTCATTGTGAAGAAAGGTTGGGTAAATAAAAAGAAATGGTCATCAGATTGGGATGACAAGGTTGAGCACCAAAAATGATATGTTTAGGGAGCGCTAAAACATGGATGAAATCCAAATATCAAAAAGATAAGGAGACATTAAAGCAAGAGAGGGCATAAGTAGGAGAGATGAGGAGTATTTAAATCCAAGAAGTAAAGCAAAAACAAAATGGAAGTTAGTTGAACGAAGCAGGAAAATAGAAGATTTTCGGAAAGCAATAGCACAGTTCAGTCCAAGAAAAAAGGACAAAAGAGGAGCTATTGACGACAAGAATTGCTTTTCTTACATCAAAAATATTCTAGGGACCGGTAACCAAAGAAAAAACAGATAAAGGGAAGACCAGGAGATGGTAAAAGAAAAATGAGAGGAATTAAATGAAAAATAAGCGAAGACAGGGCTCAAGAGAATTAAGAAAAATAAGAAATCGTAAAGCAGCAGGGGAGGATGGGCTGGTAGCAGAATTCTTTATCCATCTACCTATAATATGGATTCAAAAACTGGTTACTGATCTTTAACGAAGTATTCGATAAAGCTGAGCTCATAAAAAGTTGGGAGATAGCAAGAATATTTCCAGTATATAAAGATAGACGCGAGAAGAAAGCAGAAAAATATCAAAGATTAGATTTATTGGATGTAGGATTCAAATTATTACCAAACACATTGGCATACAGGCCGAGACAGGTTAAGAAAAAAGAAAGATTCTAAATGTTAGCCAGGTAGGTTTGACAAAAGGAAAAGCATGAAAGACCATGTACTTGTATTGAACAGTATGATCAAAAATAAGTTGATAAATGACTAGAAAAAATTGTGTGTGCTTTGTAGACTTTATAACGGCATTTGATAATATAGACAGGGAACTATTAATACAAAAAATGGAAAAATAGGAATTAAAGGGATACATTTGGACATAGTAAGAAGTATATTCAGCAAAACGGTAAACCATATAATCACAAGCGAAGGAATATCCAAAAATTTAGAAGCAGAAAGTGTGGTTAGACAGGAGTGCCCATTATGCTCTTCAATTTATAGTCTATAGAAATATAATAATGATGTAAATCAATTAAAGTATTTTAGATGGAGTCATCGATGGCGATTTTAAAAAACATTTCATGTGTAATAAGTCATTATCAATTGTTTATGGGACGTTCTTCCACAAACCGTTCAGATTTATACAAAAATCGACCGACACACCTTCGATTTAGCTAAAACTTTTTTTACAAGTTCTATATTTAAAAAAAAAAAACGTTTTTTTTTGAATTTTTTTTTTACTATATTTTAAACGCTAGGAAGGATTACAATTTCGCAATTTAAGTGATTTTGGTCTTAAGGAGTAATCTTAAAAATAACATAACTCTGATTCTACTTAGGCTCCACTGTTTTTTTTTTTTTTTTTTTTTTATTTTTTTTTATTATATTAAATTTTTTCTTTTAAAAAATTTTTAACTTTTAATTTTTTTTATTTACTATTGATTTTTTTAAATTTTTTTTAACAGCCCCCACCTTGTAGCGTAATTTAAGTATGATTATCGTATTTTACGTCAAATTTCCTTTTAAAACACTTTTTAAATAAATAGGAAAATTATTAATATCGGTAAAAATTAATTAACTACGTTGCATCGGCGCACGGGTTCCACTACGTGCCCTTTTTTCTTGTCTCTCGTCGGTTTTCTTTGGAATGTACAATATTATTTTATTTTCTTTATTAAATACTCTTTTTTTTTCAGTAGTAGTAGTAGTAGTAGTAGTTTTTTTTTTTTTGTGGTAGGAAGAAAAATGCATTTACGCACACCGAAAGGTCTACGGTAGTGTAGGACAAAAAAGAAAAAAAAAAAAAAAAAAAAAAAAAAAAAAGGATCCAGTAATACCCACTAAATAACCCCCTATGCCGCGTAGCTTTTGTTCCACCCCAGGACCGCGTTAGCATTACTTCAGAGTCGAGCCACCAGGGAGGACATCGTACCTCGCAGCATTGTCGAGCAAGCTCGAACACCAGTCACTGGCATGTGCCGACCGACCACAAGCCCTAAGGATACGAGGTCCCCCTTGGGTCAGCACATTTCGTCCAACCTTCCAATCCGCCAGCTTTTGGGCAACATGCGTTTCCTTGCTGATAATGACTTTACCGTCAGCACAGCTTAGATTTGGACGAGCCGCGCTTTTTCTTCAGTCCCACTGCATCGCCACGCTATCGGGACCGCACCTACTCAAGGGCTTCAGCATCAGGAGCAGCAGCTCTCTCCTCTTTCTTTTTTTGGCGCAACACCGACTCTACATATCCATCCACCGCCCTCCACCCGTCCTCGGTGCGAAGCATCTCGGATAAGGTGTATTCAGGCGTGACGGCCACGCCGAGCTGGGTCACCAGTTGCTCGCGCTCTTGGTGCTATCTCTCGCATACAAAAAACGTATGCTCGATGTCGTTATCCATCGCAGGGCAGTAAGCGCATCTAGGAGATGTTATCACTGACATGCGATGGAGATAGGCGTTAAACTGACCGTGCCCGGACAGGAACTGGGTAAGATAGTAGTTAACCTCACCATGCCCTCTCTCCAGCCACGGTCGCAGGACCGGTATCAGCCGGTGTGTCCATCTGCCCACTCCGTTAGTGTTTTCTCCCATCGGTCGCCGTCACTTTCGGCACTAGAGGAAAGAAATTTCTCTCTGCGCTCCCGTGCAAGCAACACGACGGGGATCGTCCGTGGGATCACCATAACAGTTGCGGAGGAAACCGTGCGGTAAGCACATGCGATCCGAAGAGATCCGAGACGCTGTACCGAGGTAAACTTTTCCTGGACATTCCGTCTCGCCAGCGCACCCGCCCACACCTCCGAGCCGTATAGCAGTATCGAGTTAGCGACCGACGCTAGAAGCCGTCTTTGGCTTAGCAGCCCGTCGGAATCAGGGGCCTTTCGACCAGGCGTCCCCGTTACAGCCGTCCTTAATTTATCGAGCGTGAAGAGGGGGACTTCCCCCCTTTCTTATGCACTCCCATCCCTCCCCGGGATGTTCCGGGAAGAGGTAGAAGACCACGCTGTCCAAAAAGGCAGGCTCCAGCGGGGCCACAGGCTCAGAATCGCGCAGTCTTTTTAGCGCGATTCGATATCCCAGACCCCACGTGTCTTTATCTACTTCTGCAATTAGGTCGCGCCACCACCGCCACCGGTTCTTGCTCACCTTGATTGCCCTCACCAGGTTCTTTTTTGCTTCCCTATACGCAGCAGCAGCCACCTGCGCGTCCGCACGGCTTCTATGTCGCTGCACAACCCGCCGGAGGCGCTGCGCTTCTTCGCGCAGGTCAGCGATTTCGGCTGTCCACCAGTAGCACGACCGCCGACCCGGTCTGGTGCTCCTTTTCGGCATACACGTGTCGCACCATTCCTTGACTCGTCTCATTGTGCCCTCCACCAGTGTCTCGGCTCCTGCCGTGTCTGTGATGTTTTTTAGCTCAGCAGAAGTTCGCGCGTCTGCTAAGGCTTTCCGTAGTGTATCTCGGTTGAGTTTTGCCACTTACCACCCAGCAGCGCGCCTTCAAGGCACTTCGCGTGGAGTCGCACCGTTTTCTTCATTTATCACGAAGGAGACGTACTGGTGATAGACTGCCGTGTATACCTCCAGGACCGTCTAGTCAGATATTCTCGCTGCTACACGCAGCGTCGCGAGTCAGATCGATGATCGTGCCCCTGTTGCCGGGCCGCCTGAACATTGCTGAACTTCCCGAGTTCATGACAGTAAGATCAAGCCTTGCAGCCATCTCAAGCACCGCCCGTCTTCTGGAGTCGGTTCTCGGCTCTCCCCAAGCGGTGGCCTTGGAGTTGAAGTCGCCGGCCAGGACCACGTCGCCACTATCCCCGCACACGTAAACAGCGTCTTCGAGTTCGGCAAGCCGGTCTCTAAAGACGCCAATTGGTATGTTTGGGGATATGTAGCAGCTCATGTAGGTTACCCGGCCACACCTGATCCAAACGAACCCCTCTCCGTCTCCAGTGTCGGAGACGGAGAATTTGCCGCTGCGGATCAGGATTGCCGTGCATCCGGTCCCATCGCAGTACCAGCCGCGGCCCGGAAGGGTGCGGGACGGCTCATTTATAAAAAGCATGTCCACACCCCGAGCTCTTGCGTACTGGTCCAGCAAGTCATGCGCAAGCATGGTCCTATCGAGGTTCACCTGCAGCATCAGCGCCATTTCCTCTGAGCTGCCCCTGCAGCCGCTTGTGAGGCTCTGCACCCGGCAGTTCCAGCGACGTGTCGAACGTCCGGTTTGGGGTCACGCTTTCGCATAGGTAGCAGCTCACGTTTTTTTGCAAGCAGCTTCGTGCTTCGTGACCCTTTTGGCCGCACCTTCAGCACGCCACGGCCCTGTCAGGCCCTTTACATGTGATTAAAGCCCAGGCACCTGAAGCAGCGCTCAGACCTCGATTTGGGCCGCACCCTGCGGTTGACCCATCCAAGCCTCAAGTGGTCCCGTCTGTCGAGAACTGCCGCTGCCGACGCCGACGCCTCCACGTAGGCCACGCGGTTTCCCCTGACGGTGCCAGCCGAAAGCCGAACGACCACGTCAGGGACCGCCTCCACACCATAACAGCCTTTCACTGCGGCCACCACGTCCTCCGCGGTCACCGTGGGGTCCACGTCCCTGATCTCCGAGGACTGGCGAGGAACAAGGGTCCGAACACCTCCAACATCCGCCACAGCCTCTTTCAATGCTGCGGCGAACGCGTCTCGGTGCCCGGGGGCGGTCTTCCTCAGTTCCACGAAAACTCCCCCGGTTCTCGTCTCCCTGATAGACCCCACCTTCGCCCCTAGCCGTTCCACGTCAACCTTCTTCATGAGAGCGAGAACCTTGGGGTAGTTGCCGCCCTCAGAAGGCTGAACCAGGATCGCCTCCGGTCGGGTCCTGGGTTGCGGGACCTTAGCCTTGTTGGAAGGCTCTTCCCCTTCGTTAGCCTTTTTCTCCTTCTTGGAGGTCTTTTTTTTCCCCTCTTTTTAACGACCTCCGTCCATTATCTTCGGCCTCGGATTCCTCCTTGTCTCTCTTGGTCTGGTTAATAGGAAGAGGAGTCCCGACGGATCCCCCAGCTCCTTGACGGGGTTTTTTCCCGTCCTCTTTAGTGCTAGGGGTGACTCTGTCAGTACCCCTCTTCCTTTTCTTTTTTCCTTTCTCCGGGATGTTGGCCAGCGGTCGGGGGCCGTCCATCCGCATTCCAAGGCCAGCAGGGCCTGCCTTGGCCAGCTCAGCCCGCCTCAGCCACTGGAGCCGTCCGACAATCCCGGCGGCTACCTCGATCCCTGTCTTGATGCCACCCTGAGTTGTGCTGTACTTCCATACCAGCCCACTTGAAGTAGACACCACTTTGTAGAGGTCGTCTATGGCTTTCTCTACAGTGTCCTCCAATTCTTCTCTACCAACCGATACGCTGCCGCTACCAGAGGCGACCGACTCCGAGTCAGAGTTCGTCGACCCCAGTAACAGCATTTCTCCCCTAGACTTACCCTTGGTTGCAGTTATTTTAGCCATACCATACAGTGAGAGTTTCATCCCAAGATCCCCACCGACCCATCTGGATCCCTCCGTCTATGGAGGCGGCCGGCGTAGCCTCCTCAGCGCATGACTGAGGGGGCGGCACCGGAAGGGGCAGGTAATCCCGGGGTATAGCACGCCCTGACACGCTAGCCTACCTTCACTCCCTCGAGCTTCACACCCCAACCAGGAAGTGATCTACTCTCTGGAGAGTTTCCGGCAGACATCCGAGCTTCACACCCCAACCAGGAAGTGATCTACTCTCTGGAGAGTTTCCGGCAGACATCACGAGCCAGGACGCACTCGCCAGAACCGTATTAGACGGATCGGGAACGCGACCTTACGACGGCACGACTCCGCAAGGCAAAAGCCCATCAGAACGTGGCAACCGGTGGCTACCCCGCCCCGACCAACCAAAGCCCCGCCGAACCGCACCATCAAAGCCACGCACCCCACCCACCCAGAACGCGGCCCAAAGCCGGTTGACTGGACCTGGCTAGGTATTCAGCCTCCCGTCTTGCAGTCAGCAGGAGTCAAAGCCAGCTTGGGTCACCTCGGCACGCTGATACAAGAGCCCCGATGGTCCTCCTTCTGACGGTTTCCTCCGGGCAATTGCATGAGGGGGGGAATTATTTGTACAACACTCTTGAGTGTTGGCTTCGGGAGTTCCCTAATACCATCTAGACTTGGTGCTGGAGATGGTGTAGTCGGCGGAGTAGGTCGTAGGGGAGCAGCAACACCGGGGTTGAGATACAAAAGTAACGCGATCACGCATTCACCCATACTCGGTTTACAAAGGTTTGCGGTCTTATTCACACTCACACTCGTACTCATCTTTGTGTCTTTGTCTTTGTAATAAATTTCCTTATTTGTCATTATTTATCACTACATTTCACTTCACTTCACTTT
>JAPYYV010013992.1:0-15020 GCA_030522625.1 Copidosoma aretas
ATATATATATATATATATATATATATATATATATATACATATATATATATATATATATTTATATATATACGTTTACAGAATTATAAGGTTACAGGGTCTTGCGTTTAATGATTTTGATCGAATTTTTTTTGAACTAGCGTTAAATATTAATTTAATTGATTACTGATAATTGGATCATGTGGTTTGAAACGCTAAGAGTGAGGGACTATAGAGTTTCAATGGTTCACGTTACTGAGCTACAGAGTTGAAGAAGTATTACTTTGTAAATAAGTATAAACAGAAACTTTCAAAGAATTATTATTCTTCTAATGTTCTTACCTCACTCAGAACAAGCATTGTTACTGTTTACCGAATTAATGAGATGATTTGTAGTCAGTGATCCTAAAAAACCATCGAATACGCATTTTTAGCAATAATTTCAGTATTTTAAGGATTTTGTCTGCCATTTTAAACCTGCAATTTCGAATTTACCAAATAAGACAGCAGATTCGTAATCGGCATTCTCAAAAACCCCCCGTACATGTGTTTTTGGTCAAAATCTCAGTATTGAAAAAATTTTTTTCTACCATTTGGAATTCACAACATAAGACCGCAGATTCGTAATCAGCGATCTCGAAACCCCCCGTATATGCATTTTTGGCAAATATTTCATTATTTGATAAAATTTTGTCCACCAGATAGAATCTGCCATTTTGATTTTACAAAATCAGACAGCAGATTTGTAATCAGCGACTTTAAAAACCCCCGTTTGTGCTTTTTTAGCAAAAATTTCGGTTATTATAAAAATTTTGTCCGGAAACGGTTTCATATTCTACAGTTGAAAAGAAATTATTAAAACAAAAATTCAGTAGATTCGTTCAAAAACCAGGTTACTAACAATTTTACCGTTTATTTTTTATCTTGAACCACTGTGCGCCGGTCCCTTTCCTGTAAAATTATCCCAAAGGCAAGGTATGGGTACTTTAAAAGGTTACATGAATTTATTTGTTTGTATGGAGACCAGAGATGGTTATCTCAAATTAGTAGAGAACTTTACAACTGAGTCTTGTATTGCGGCATTTTACCGTTTTACTGCCTGATCAGGGCACCGTTCAGACTTGTTTTGTGATCGTAGAACCAACTTTATCGGTGCTGATGCTGAGTTACGACGACAGTGGGTGGCGTTAAGAGAATTGTCTTTGTTTGTCAATGAATCATCAATTATCAAAGTTAATTGACATTTTAACCCTCCAGCTGCCCTACATTTTGGGGGATTTTGGGAGTCGGCCGTGAAATCGACTAAAAATCACTTAAAGCGTATAATTGGTAATCAAGTTCTTACATTTGTTAAGTACGCCACCTTATTTTGTATAAATAAAGCTTATTTTAATTCTCGTCCTCTCTCTTCTATCAGTGACGATCCTTCTGATCTGGCACCCTTGACTCTAGCTCACCTAGTCCGGTCTGAGTTTGGCTGGAGCCAGATTATTCAAGTGTTAAGTTCTCTTGTATGCAACGTTAAAGACTTATTTCCTAACTCTCACAACATTTTTGGCGAAGGTGGTCGACAAAATACTTTATCAGTCTATAGAAACTCACCAAGTGATTGACCACTTAAAGATACTGCAAATAGGTTATCTGCTGATTATTAAGGCCGAAAACGCTCCACCTGGTTCTTGTCCCTTAGCTGGAGATCTAGTATTAAGTAGTGGAGATCTTACTAGGCTCCGACCCAAATATTAGAGTTGTCGATACTATTTTTACTAGACCTATTTTTAAATTAGTTTTGTTGCGCTGCCGTGATGAACTAGAATAGTAATCGAGTTTGTTGAAATCAAAACCACTTTTGTACCACCTCTATTAAATAACACATGTAACTTAATTGATAGGTCTTAGGATTAAGTAGGTTTACACTTATGTAGAGTGAGCAGCGGCTTACTATTATTTATTGCATTTGTTAGAGTTTTCATAGTTCAGGATATTGGTTAGTCACATTTATTGCTTCTCCCCCAGTCGAAGCAAGGGCAGGATAATGTTTAGAATCCACACAGTTTACCCGAGCTTGAGTAAATTTAACGGAATGCGCGTATGGTTTGTTTCATGCGTTTCATCTGATTAATAGTAAAATTATTATTACGCGCCTATCAATAGACGACACGCCGCTCTTTCACGCTCAATGAAGTCATTATTATAAAGTGCGCTTCGTTTTTTTCTCGCACGAGCGTCGCGGTGGTTCGACAGTTCGTCTCTGGTCGTCGAGTGCTCTGCACCTAAGTGTGCTTCCTTTCACTGACGAATCGCCATGCCGAGTTCGTTTTTCTAGTGTTATGCCAACCCTCGGAGCGGGGAAATTATTACGATCCCACACAAATACCTATCTATTTTTCAATCTGAATCAATAGTAAACTTAGGGGGCTCTTTCCAACTAAACTAAATTTGTAATAGTTGTAGATACCTTTTTTAATATTTTACAGTTATGAGATATCAAAGTACAAAATAGGGGTACTTTTTTGAGTCAGAGACAAATTATTTTAAAAAAAATTTTGAACATTGCTTGAGTACATATTTTTCATTTAAAAAAAAAAATACGAAAGATTTGGAAGTAAACATTTGTAAATTACTTTTTAGGGCATTAAATAACAAATTAATAAACGTAAATTACAAATAAAATGTATTAATGAAATCAAACAAAAATGATCAAAATATTTTGTGATCGATCCATTAAACTTATAAATACTCAACTTCTATGTTTACTAAAATTACTATATACTTACTGAAACAAATATCAAAATATATATTTTTGAATAGTTCAATATTTCGATTTAATTCTATTATTTAAATTATTGATTGCATCTTTTTTTGTTGAGCCATATTTTAAATATAAAATTTTTTATCAAGTCATGGAAGTCTAACATGCTTTCTCTCATGCTTAGAACGATAGTGCTCTTGGAATATCTGAACAAATCGTTGAAAATTATTTATTTAACGTAGATTGGAATAGTCCAAAGAAATTAGCCTTCATATAAAAAAAAAATTACTAGACCTACAAACTTTTCTGTATGTTCTTAATCGCTCAATACAATCATTGATTATAAACTTTATAAACATACTATATTTTAAATCTTTTGTTTATGATATCTTATTGCTATAATGCTTTCCTTGCTATTGTACCCAAGCATAGAGTTTTACATCTCTCATTGATTTTATGACTTTCTCACAGTTTTTTGCCTTCAACTATGAGTATTGCTTAATTTTTTAATTTTGTGAATTGAATTTAATAATATTTATACATTTTAGTAATATTTTATATCATAAAACAGAATTGATGAAGAACACTCTAAAATTGCAAATTCAAATAATTTAATTACATAAATTAGAAATATTAATAAACTAAATTATAATATTTACTCGAAAGTTATAACAGGAAAAAAAACAAAAGTTTTTTCTTATATAATTTATATCCTATACTTTAATAAATGTTCTTGACTTCTAGAGTTCTTGATTACAACTAAGAAAATCAACGCTAAAGAGTTGACAAAACCATATCATTTATGTAACGATCTTTTCACTTTTAAGCCACACTATACATTTTAATATTCAAATGAAACTTAAAAGGTGTAATTTTTGTATTATTTTTCGTTACGCGATAAAACAATTTTTATAACTTTTTTTTTATTCTTACATTTTTTGTATGCACACTTGAACGAAATAGCTGGAGAAGCTGCGACTCATTATAGTGTAGATTATGCAACTTACGAGGGAGTTGTTAAGATTAATGATGAGGTATACATAAACGTTTCTATATAGTATTTAAATTCTATTCGAGAAGGTATTCTATCTTATGAACTAAAATTGAGTGTAAATTTTATTGTCATGTTAATATATCTATTAATGAAGAATTGTCTAATTGCCCGAGCCCAAAAATAACTGAATTATATAAGTATAACATTAAACCTGAAGTCATTACTGATGAGACAGTTGAAAATAATGTATCTATGCCAAGTATAACATCGAATGCCAACACTTTATCTGTTCAACCTTCTATTATGTAAAGAACACAATTTCCATGACAAATAGCTTTCTCTATAACTAATAATGAATCTTAAATTCAAAGTTCTAATAAATTGGGTTTATCTTTTATCTTTAAAGGAGCAACTATTTTCTCGTGGTTAATTGTATGGTGTATTATCTACTCGTAGATGTAAGAATCTGAAGTGTGCTTTCAAACTAAATTAGTTTAAAAATTCTACTGTAATAGAAAATCTAGTATAAAGTAAGTTTTTGAAGGTATTAAAGAACATATCTAGATATTTTATATTATTTCATTAATCCCAATAGTATTTATATACTGTTATTATAGTTTACACATACTAAAAAAAACTTTCATGGAAGTTAGAAAAAGTATGTACGGCGTCGATGAGGGATGTGGGCCAGGGTGAGGGGTCTTTACGGCAGCTAAGGGGTGTAGAGGGGTGTGTAGGCCACATAAGAAATTTGGGGGACTGTGGAGGTCTGAACCATTCTAACTACCGGAAGAGTCGACAAAACTTTACCTGATCTTTTTTTTTTTTTGGCGGAAGGGGGCGGATGTAGGGCAACCGTAGGGGACTAAAAAAAGTGCGTTAGAGTGTAGGTGGTGTAAGAAGGTGTTGGGGGACCACTTATACTCTAAAAATTGCTAAAAAAAAGCGCATTTTTACTTAATTTTATCACGCATAATAAATGGCAGTAAGTAAAATGTGAGAAGCACCTAGAGGGGAGGGAGGGGGAATTCTTCTAGCCCTGTACGAATTGATCATATGCTATAAAAAGATGTATGCATGTATGTATACATGTATAGTTGTAAGAATAAAATATTTTTGGTTCGCTCGCGCTTTCCCTAACCCCCTTCCCGCAATTTACGTGTTTTTTACGATCGTCACTTGTTTCGATCCTTTCCACAGCCTTCCGCCACCCCTAACCCCCGCCACATACACCCTCACCTAAATTCGCTTGTTTTCTCTGTGTTTACCGTGAAATTTTTTTTTCTTCTTTAAAAAGCCTTTTAGGCTCCCCCAACCACCCTCCGTCTCCCCATGATTCTTCTTATCCACTTGGCTTGGACTTAGTTTTTTTACGATTTCGTACATATCTTGTATCATCCGTTCTAGCCACAGCCTACCCGAACTACCACATACGCAGTCCCAGACCCGGCTAATTACGCATTAATTCGTTTCATTTTGTTGCGCTTTGAAAATCTTAGTTTATTCTCACGCTCCCCCCCCCCCCCCCCCCTCCCCCCCCCCCTTCCCCCCCCCCCCCCGACTACGCGCTGTCCCTTCCATTACCGCCAACGCAGCAACCCCACTACACAATTCAAGTAGATTCCCACATTACCGCAAATGCAGCTTCACGCACTGCCGTCTACGATGTTTACTTTGCCTTAGTTTTCTTTTTAGTTTTATTGGTAACTCAATATATATCCACGAATGTATACGTATTAGTATTTTTGTCTAGATTTTAGTTTAAGATAAGCTAGAGCATATATTATCACTCAACTTCTTTTTAGCAGTGTTTAATTTCCATACAGTTATCACTAAATTTTCGATACTAATATTTTAATTACCAATACTATTAAATATATATATACAGTAAGTTTTTAGTCTACGTATATCAGCTCACTGCTTTATACATATTAAAATCCTGAATATAGCTTTAGAAAATGATATTTTTCCTACCACGCTCAAAAACATCATTAAAAAATCAGGATATCTAATGTCAATTGTTTTTTTATCATAAACAGCAGAGATAATACATAGAAATTTAATAGCAGCTATCAGACAGCAGCTCATTTACATAATCCTAATACCTGTCTACAAATTGAAATAGTCATACAAAACTAATTTTATTTCTTCGTCAATTTATTAGGTGACTTTAACCTTTCTCTACACATTTCATTTACAATTAACTAAAACTTATCATAAGAATATGTATTTGCTTATCAATCATTGAAAATATAATTTTTTTTTTGTTAATTTTTAATAATTTTTTCTAAATTAATATTTCTTTTAATGTATGCAGGTATCAAACTCTACTAAAAAATGTTTTACGCCCATTTTTATAATCTATATTAATTATCGATATTTTTTCTTGATTATCCATTTTAAGGCGAGTTAAGATGGTAATTTTATACCGACTGCGTTATCGATTTGTATTCCGTACTATAAGCTATTGTTACTAAACAAAATGTTGTAAAAATTTGAGAAACGGTTAACTATTTGATAAGAAAGGTTGCTATGGTCATAGAACTTTTATATTTATTACAAAGTGTAAAAGAAATTTGGTAGATATCCACTCTAAAAATGATGAGGGCGTTGCAGTCAACTAGCTAGCGTAAAATTTCTCTTTTTTATAAAAATATTGGACATCATTTAGCCATCAAAAAATCAGGGCGACCTTGACATATCCCACAGTAGTACTATAGAATTTAAAAATCACTTTTTTCCAATATTTTAGGTATAAAGTAGCGAATAGTGATCGCAATGTTGACGGAGAGAAGCTGCCAGCATCAGCGCTTATTCTTCGTATACCTAAAAACAGATATTCACTGTGTCACAAGTAAACACGAGATGGAGTTACTTATACGAAATCCTATGCTGCAGTTCTCCTGCAGTTTTTTTATTGAACCGTTGAGCCATCATGTGCTTCTGCTGTGCTGACTGCTGCTACCTCTGATACTTGACCTTAAGTTTTTTTATTGTTATAGTTACCACCCCGACCCTGGCCTGCGCATAAATAAAATACCGGCACAAGGATTTTTTACTGCACATTTCGTTTATTTAATTTATTTTAACTGGACACCTTCAAATTTTTATAAAAACAATAAATAAATGTATTATTATTACTTTTAGCAGGCGTGCTGATAATCTTATATTTGACTACAAATTAGCTGATGAGGTCCTAAAAAGAGTTGATCCTTTGAAAGATGTGGGTGTTTACAACGACATACACATGTCTTACAAACCACACCTTGACTATACATTATCTTAATCTAATAGATTGGTTGGGTTTATAAAGCGTTCTACATCAGACTTCAAGGAACCGACGATTATTATTTACTTATATAGAACTATAATTGAACCCATACCTACTTATACCAGCGCTATCTAGACCCTATCAACTATTTACTCGTAGAATAGACTGAACAGCGTTTAGCACAAACTCTTATGTCAAGCGGTTTGTAAGTCTAAACACTCAATGCAATTTACTGATCATTACTATTCACACCTAAGCAGCACATTCAAACTTCCAGAAGTGAAAAAACTGCACAATAACCACGACTTATTATTCTGTTTTAAGATATATAAAAATTACGTAAAATCCACATCTGTTGAAGATTTTTGTTAAACGTAATGTACCACACAATATAAGAAATCCTCGACAATCAGCTGAGTCACAAACTAACTTATCTTTTGTATTCAGTGCAGCCATATCTCGCTCAACGAGGTTATGAAACAACTTAGCAATCGGAGAGAGGGTCATTACGAGTATAAGAAGTTTTAAAATGTTAGCTAAGTCATTATAATTTATATTTCGGTGATAACGTTTGTAATCAATCTCCGTAAACATTACTTGCTCATGAGCAGTTCTATAATATTCAATTAGTATTTGTGGGATGCGGTCTAATCTGTTTTATATATGTACACCCAAATGTTTATATTTTTCATGATCATACGTAAGTTCACACGTAAGGCCAAACTTAGGTTCTTACGTAAGAACGTACGTAAGAACTTACGTATGAACTTACGTTTTATTTTCGACTGTATTCCTATGTAAGTTCGTACGTAAGTTCTAACGTAAGTACTTACGTTCGAACTTTAATAAAAACTTTCAAAATTCGCAATAAACCTTTTGTATATAATTTAATGATGCAAACGATCATGTTCAACGTTAGTAGCAATATAATTAATTTAAAAAAAATCACTGCTTTGTCTTGAACCCGATAATGTGTGGATTACCAGTAAAGTACCTTACCCACTGAGCCAGAGTAGATCCGATGCAAGCAGTGAAATTTTCGTCTATATAAAGGGTTTTACAACAGAGTTCACGTTAACCTAAGAAGTTTTTTTTAAAGTCCGAGAAGTACTTATCATTGTGATAGCACTATACTACTAAGAAACATAATAATATATAATAATCATTTGGCTAAGTAAGTATTCAACGGATGGATTTATATACTACTGTGAGATTTATAATATCATAATGTAATAGTAATTATATCAACTATACACGTTATATTATTTTACAAATGTATGACTGTAATCATGATATTATATTAGAATATTTGAATAACTCACAAGTTCCAGAAAAACACTACTGACTCATAAGTTATCTTTTTTACGGTCTTTTCAATTTTTATATTGCTCACACAGTTTGTAAGGATCTTGTAATGAGCAAATCCTATGAATATGCAATACATAATTCAGGACCTGAAAAATTAATTATGATATAAGTTAATAAGACTACTTTTACATGCTAGCATACATACATTGTTGACGAGATGTATTATTAGAAACAATTACAATAAATGATTTATTGGCTTCGTAGTTGTGTATTGCTTATTTATAGGATTTGCTAATCAGAATCCTTACCAACTAAGTTTACTATTTAAAAGTTGAAGAAACCGCAAAAAAAGATCATTTGCGAGTCAGTAGTCTTATTCTGTAACTTGTGAGTTATTTAAATATTCTAATGTAATACCATGAATACAATCATACATTTGTAAAATAATACAACATGGAAGGTGGATATAATTACCATTACATTATTATGTAATAAATCTTACAGTAGTATATAAATCCATCTGTTAAATACTAACTGAGCCAAATAATTATTAGATACTATTATGTTCCATAGTAGTATAGTACTATAACAATGATACATACTTCTCGGACTTAAAAAAAAAACTTCTTAGGTGAACATGAACTCTGATGTAAAACACTTTATGTAGACAAATATTCCTTTGCTCACATCTGATCCACTCTGACTCAGTGGGTAAGATACTTTACTGGTAAACCTCACATTACCGGGTTCAAGATTAATCGGGGTTTAATTTATTTTTTAATTCTATTGCTACTCACATTGAACATGACCGTTTGCATCATTAAATTATAAACAAAAGATTTATTGCGAATTTTTAAAGCTTTTATTAAAGATTGAACGTAAGTACTTACGTTAGAACTTACGCAAGAACTTACATAGGAATACGGTCGATAATCAAACATAAGTTCATACGTAAGATCTTACGTATGGTTTTACGTAAGAACTTATGTTTGGCCTTACGTGTGAACCTATGTATGATCATGCAAAATATAAACAGTTGGTTATACATAAAACTCTATGCTTCAAAAAATCTTGTACTCCAGGTAACTAGCTTTGTACAATACCAAGAAAAACCAATGCAAGACATTTATGTCCTTAATAAATTTAATAATTAGATAAATGAATTAATAAACAATTGTCATGCATTTTCAGCCCCGCACTCTACCATTAATATCTCTAAATGTAAGGCATGTGTTTAGCTGCATACAGTCTCAAAGAACTGGACATTGTCACATGTTCAGTGTACAATCAAAATATTAATTTGTACACTTTTAATAAATTGGTAATTAATTGTCGCAGTGCTTTCAAGACTACGTTATTATATACTGCCGCGCATTCGCATAACCATTAACCAATCGCGTGCGTTGTAATGTACTTGAAGACAGCAGGCATATTTAAGAACAATCTTTATTCTCAAGCAGTTATTATTTTGGACGTCTAAAAGTGTGTCTAAGTGTGCGTACACACATGTGTCTGCAATCTGCATGTTTATTACTCCATTCCATACTACGTTTGCAAATAATATTATAAATCACACTCTAATCCTAATATTGGTAGTGCACTCTTCAAACGAAGGGGAAAAATTATTATTTCACTCTAATAACCCATATGATTAATACATATTTACCTGATACATCAATTCATTTTAATCTTGTAATGTGACAAGAATTGGCTCAGAATCTATCTTAATTTAATCCACGATTTGTATCAATAAACGAAGAACTTGGCTACATTTTGTTTGATAACCTTTAATGTAGAATTTAAAAAATTTTACATCTAAATAATTTGAACAGTTCAATATGTATTTTACATTGGATTTATTTGGCATATGGGGAGATTCGCCTCAACTGCCCCAGCGCCACCGCAAGCGGCTCGCTCGAGTGCTAAACACAACATTTTGACTGCGTTGTTTCGTCATCCAAACATAAATAAACAACGATATGTATTCTAAAGCGTCTTGACCTCAGTTTTCGAATGGCAATCTATATCGAAGTAAAAAGACTTGATCTTTCGATCTGTGCGGTCGAGAAAAATTAGAAAATTAAAGATCATGCCGAAGACACGTTTTCAATATTAATTTGCGTTTTTTGAGGTTATATAAAAAAATCGCAAAAATAATCAATGCCATTCGAAAGTTGAGGTCAAGACGCTTCAGAAAACATATCGTTGTTATTTTTTTATTTATGTTTTAATGCCGAAACAACGCAGTCAAAATGTTGTGTTTAGCACTCGAGCGGGCCGCTTGCGGTGGCGCTGGGGCAGTTGAGGCGAATCTCTCCATATGCGTTTGAATAAAAATTATATTTTGTCTTTTTTTTTAATAATAAACTGGTGACATTGGTCGACTGACATCATAAGACGTTACATGTGAATAGGTCAATAAAGTGTGATTATTAAACATCTCTGAGAAGCGACAATTCAGCATAAGTCAAATTCCAAACCCTAAATTTTGTTACTTAGCACTTTCATGGTAAAAATTCACCGACAAAAGAAATAGATACTAAGTTAAATTAGGTTTAGAAAAACAAAACTATAAATGTAAGGCTGCAGAAAAGTAGTAAATGTAATGTGATTGATAACAGTAGGATCATTAAAATAAAAAATAAAATCTAAAATACATTATTGAAACTGTAGAGGCCTGCTTTAAAATATCATAAATCTCTCTCTCATTTTTCTCTTGTTAGAAAAACTACTGAAAATTTGTTTATGGTATGTAATACGTGGAACTTACAATCGTTATCATCTTATATCATGGGCATTTATTAATTTATACTAATTTTGATGCCAAGTAAAAAATTATTTGTTAAGAAGCATGTTCCCAACTTTTCTTTATCACTTTTTTTTTTAAATATCTGTTACAATGGTGTATATGAAAATTAGTTATATCAGCAGGCTTTAAAATAAGTTACAATCATGTAAAAACGTTACGTTGAAGAATTTATTAATTTCAAATAAAAATATTTACAACCAAGTCCATTTCAGTCAATATATTGTTACCTCTTATGAAGAAAACGTCAATGCAATCATCGTGCTCATACAAACGACTAATTAACACATTTTGTCGCCTGGAAGGAACGAGGAACAAGGTACTATTTTAAATTTTGGCTGAAAAAAGTACTATATCGTTTAGAGCGCTGAGGAAGGTACCATCTTGGCGAAGCGGGAAAAGGTACTATCTCGGCAAAGCGGGAAAATATACTATCTCGGTAAAGCGGATGCAGGTTATATCTCAACAAAGCGGGAAAAGGTACTATATCGTTTTCAAGATAAGGTGCTATCTCGACGCCACAGAAAAAAGCTATATCTCGGCTTTGAAAAAAACGAAATATTTCGGGTTTGCGGGAAAAAGTGGATATGTCTGATATCTCTCAGTGTGCAAAAAACCAGTCAATCATTCATTTGCTGATCAGAGATACAATCATTACTCAATGGCTTACTCAATGTATTCAAGTTCGTGCATCCTAAAAACCTGCTGATTAAGATCAAATAACGTACAGTTTATCTTTTTTATTGTATATTTTTGATAATATTACCTGAGCTGTTCTAGCTACAATACTGGGCGCATTTGACTTGTATTCTGTATAAAAGACCGGATGTTACTTTCTGTAACACAGAGGACTTGAAAATTTTTGTACAATTAGAAACCCCGCTCAATTTCGTTTCTTTCTGTTTCTATAGAATTATAATTTTGCCAACAATCTATTTAGATATTTATCGGACACATTAATTAAAAAAAACTCTTTACTTATCGTGTTTCAGACCTTATTAATTGTCTCATTAGACACTTTAGGCATCGTATTGAATCGGGATCTGCATGTTGTGATGTGCTTGTGAATCCTGGCTTTTCAAATTAAACTAGTCATCCTAATTAGAGCTAATTTTTGCAGTTTAAGTCTGTTGCTTATAGGCTGATCAAATGCTACACTATTCGACATAAGTTACTTGCCGATAACAATTATACAACAATAATAATTAGTTACTGTAAAAAACTTATTCGTACAATAACATCAAAAGTATAATACATCTATTTCAATCTTTACAAACCTGCTTTCCATGGGCCTCGGACGAATTTACCGGTGACTGGAGTAAGACGGAGCGCAGACTTTTGTCTCTGGGGTTTGATTGCAAGAAGACCTCGATTTTTTTGGTTCGCCTTCGAGAATGGTTTGGATCTCGTTGTCAAGGATCTGAGCACCCGACGCGACCTTGCCTGTGCTTCAAATTGAGTTTCCGTTTTTTAGTTTGGAGAGGTTCTTCGTCTACCTCTTTTGACCTCGTTCATGCTGAAAGCGTCGATGATGGCCTGGTAGCAGACGCCTATCCTCTGGAATACCTCGTGCCTTTCTAGCAGGCCCAGGTCGAGCATGATTATCTGCTCGGGAACGTCGATGTCGACTTCGAGAATATCGGTCCCGAGATAATCTTGGAGCGTAGCAATGATCCCACCGCCTTCGGCCTTCATCTCCACGTTATCTTTCAGCGTGCTGCGTGGCATCTTCCTCTTGACGTGGTTCTCTAGGAGCATGAGCAGGATGTTGTACATCTCGAAGAATATCTGCATAGCAGGGCCACGTGGTCTGGAACTTGTAGTAGTAGCACGAGCTCAGCTGGTTCTACAAGCTGTTCATAAGCATGCAGTTGTAAGCGTTCCTGTTCACGCACATGCTCTTCTT
Source organism: Copidosoma aretas (assembly GCA_030522625.1). NCBI lineage: Eukaryota > Metazoa > Arthropoda > Insecta > Hymenoptera > Encyrtidae > Copidosoma > Copidosoma aretas. The sequence goes on from JAPYYV010013992.1 coordinate 13,014, forward strand.
CATCGAGACCATCGTGTCCACCCGGATTTTGTGCATTATTGCACAGTAGGTTCTTCGGGTTTTTCTAGTGGACTTGCAGGGACATTACAAGTATTTATAGCTTTGATCAAATCTCGTACTCTGAACGACTGGTACGCCCAGAACTGATTTTCTTTGCCGCAGCATATGGAACTGTGGATGATGGAGTTGATGATGCATGTGTTTTCGAGCTCGCGCGCTTTTGTCGGTATGTTGGGCGATTTGATAGTTTACGTGGGCAGGTTCAGCTGGAGCTTTATGCTGAATTTTTTAATGGTCATGGGGAGCAAAATGTGCTCGGAGTGCTCCATGTTCGAGATATATTGCTTCTGGGCGATGTAGGCTACGAGGTCATGAAATATCTTCTTGACATTCTTCTAGAAATCCTCCTCCATGCCTTAATTTAATTTTGTCGGCGAGAGAAATTGAACATTTAAATCAGCCTCCTTGCTGTGAAGAACCGATAAGTTGTCAAATGTGTCATCGAAATGTATCTGCTCGTTTTGTGGGTTCTCCAAAATAACTTTATTCGGCACAGAACCTTTAGAGTGACCGTTGATCAAGCAGTGCATTACTTAACATTCGATAGTAGCTGTAGAGTAGTTTAGCAAGACTTACCTTTGGTATTGACTTAAATAATGTTTTATGTGAATTATTAATAGAGAAGGATAAAATTTTTATAGGTACCTGCATGCAGTATAATAATTAGTAACGTAAAATGGAGAGATGAGAGCAGATTGCAGTTTTCAGCAGGAGCAGCTTGTGTGCTCTGTAACTTAGCTTCTAAATCCAGCATGATGTCCTCGTCCAGGATATCGCTCGTGTCAACGAAATACGGAAGTTCTGGGGTTACCCTACTAGAAACCTTCAGCAGAAATTTTATCGTAGAGATACGCAAGTTAGGTTGGCATCAATAAAATCAATAGGTTTTTTTAGACTAGCAGATCGGATCTTGGATGCTCTTTAGCAGACGAAAAGTAAGGTGCACGAAAAACACTGCACAGACTGCAAGCAGTAAAACTTAGTAAAAGTTGTTGTGCAGAAAGCAAACAGATATAAGTCTCTGAAACAATAGCCTTGAAAGTGTCTCTTACGTCTAAGTATAAGTATAAGTATTTGCTTTTCTTTTTTACAACTATAATAATTAAGTCCCTGTTAGAAGGTGAAAAGTTTTTGTATTAAGGTATACTCTCAAAACTTTATCAACATCACTTAAGTTTTTATATACATACTTTGAACACATACATATTGACACTATATTATGTATATATACTATTTACAAACTTTTCAGTTTCACAGGCAGCACAATATTAAAATTTTTCACTGAAACCTTCATTTAGTTTTTCTTCCAAATTCTTGTAGTTATAAATCCAAGCAACTTCAGCACCTAGTCAATCCTTTCTATATTTTTTACACATACTCTTACTTCTACAAGGAAATTTTTTGAAGCGAAGCTTCTTATGGCGCGTTCTGGCTTTCCCATTATGGGGACCAAAATGAAAATTTTTCAACTGCGCTGACGGCGGCGCGACAGATTTTTTCAGCAAAATCTGGCGATTAAAAAAAAAAAAAAAAAACAGTTACCAGTAAGAATCGAACCGGTGCCCTTCCGGTTACGGGACAAAAGCTTATCCACCTGCTACAAACGCATTGGGTACATGGATAACTAATTGTGTACATTACGTGCAACTGTCTTAACATCATTTGTACACTTTTACTATAATAACTGATTTATTTATTGTCAACTATTACATACAGAAATTTACACAAAAAAGATTGAATTATTTCAAAGATACTATTCATCGCTAACTGGACGAAAAACTAATAACAGTTTGAAATTAATTTCATGATATTCGCGGCTAACGCGAAAAATTTTAGATTCAGCTACTATTACTAGATTGTGATAAATTGTCAAAAATTTGATTTCACTCACGATGAAAAAATCGATTTGTTTGGATTGATATAGCCTATATTTAAGGTATAGTTGTT
>JAPYYV010013993.1:0-11071 GCA_030522625.1 Copidosoma aretas
TTCTGTTGTTTGTTTGTTTTTTTTTTTTCTTACCTTTAGTGAGAGCGTCGCTTGGCATAATTTTTAAATGATATCAAAAAAAAAAGTCTAAAGCATCTATTTTGTGAAAAACTTAACTGGTGGCATTAACTTTGCAGACGGGATATAGATTGTCAGATATGTCGGATCTCTTGAAGTAAGTCATAATCTCTAATAATTTCATTTTGCTCTCGCCAAATAAAAAAAAGAATGAAAAAAAAATCCAGTCGTTGCATACATATAGCTGTGCTCGTTTTCATCTTGCTTTGTCCGTATTAGTTTATCATCTGATACTTACATATCATGCATATATTATAGAGTGGCCTGGAGCACTAAGAACTTTCATTTTTCTTGAAAAAAAAAAAAAAATTTCATCATGACAATATTAAAGTGAAAATAAGAGAAATGATAGATTTATAAATGTATAGTAAGGCGCACCGCTGTGAATCCGACATCAGATCACAATAGCATTTATCATTATTTTAGAAAAGCCAAAAAGTAGAAAGTGAATAGCCAATGAACTGTAAGAAAAACACAGTATCACACACACACAATTGGAACAACATTTAGAGATGCGGTGAGTCAGTCGCTAAATAGTATACCAGCAACCAAGTCAACGTTGTAATAATGCACGAATGAGCAATCGTACATATATATATATATATATATAAATTTTTTTTTATTTATGATTATAATTTTTTTTTTCCACGGAGACATTGCGGTTACCTTGTCAATATATCATTTAACTACCACAATGAAATTTATAATTTAAAAAAAATTCAAACATCCATACACTACAAAGTACACTGCAGTGTCTCTCCGATTACTGTATCGTTTTCTTTGTCAGCTTATTTTTGATTGGGGTTAATATGAGGAATGTTCTTCCAATTGTGAATGAGGAATGAGATGATACCACAAAGGTGCCTCAAGACACTTAACAACTGCTGGTGATTCATATGTCCATTCAATATTTCAGTGAATCCGGAGTACATACCATAATTAATATGTATCATTAGTTTATTTAAAAATTTGAGAAATCGAATTTTTTTGTTCCGAGTGATGAATAATTATTACAAAAATTTGTTGACGTACGAATCACTAGGAAATGTTGATTCTTCATCCATCCGTGCATTTAGTAGATCCAAGTGAAAGCGCTTTTTATTTTGAGTTTCTTCATTATTAGTGTACGTAGCGTTAAAATTTTTTTTTTTTGTGTATGTCAAGTCTGTTAGCGCCACTTTCCAAAGTCAATGTTGTATCGCTGTTGGTCACATGTGCTATCATATCATATCATATCATCGCTTTTTGTCGCATCGTTCCTTCATGAGTCCCTCGAAATGCTTTTGCTGCTGATTTGATCGATTATTTTTTGTCAAACCAGATATCATTAGTTATAAAAGTTGTCAATAATAAGTTGGTTAAAAAATTGACATAAATATAGTGATGTAAGTTAAGTATTTAAATGGTTATTCTAGTTACTTTTTAACAATAGAACTAAAGTTACAGTTTAGTACAAATAGTTATTTATTAGTATATTATATCGTACATAAGCCAATAATTTAGTGTTTTTGTAATTTAGTAAATGTATTTATTTTTAAGCAAATCAAATAATCTTCTTGTTTATTTGTTAATTAATATGAATCTAAAATTATACATAATTCTTGATTTTTAACAATAATTTTTTTTCTATTTTGCATGAAGTAACTTTTTAAGATTATTTTTTTATGTCAATTATCTAAGAAAAATAGAGACTAAAAAAATTTGTTTCTCTGTATTTCACGCCTTTTTTGATTTTTCATTAATGACTTTTAAATATTATAGAATTATTTTCCTTTATAAAAAATATATCCTTGATTTTTAACACTAATTTTTTTCAAGCTTGCATGAAGTAACTTTATGATTAGTTTTCTATGTCAACTATCAAAGAAAATACGAGATGGATGGAAAAAAAATTTTGTATCGCCCCTTTTTTGATTTGTCATTAATGACTTTTAAATATTATAGAATTATTTTTTTTTTTAACAAAATAAATATACTGTGAACGTAAGAGTAGACACGCCTTTGCTTTTTGTTCTGCTTAATGTTGAAAAAATATTGATATTCTTAGTATTGACATTTTTGTGTATCCACTCGACAAAATCAATTTTTACGTGATCAATTCCGTTGAATATTTTTGTGTGTGGTACTTGAAATTGTATTTAATTATTTTGTAAATAAATATACCTAGGAATTTTATTTCACTTGGAAAAAAAAAACATTTGACCGTACTGGAATAAAAAATTTCTCACCATATTTTTGTAATTTGAATTTTCTCCGCGGAATTTTATTTTTCTAATTCAAACTCCAAAATCACGGCGCGGCTCACGAAACCGAAAGCTCCCAGCCCGCGAAGAACAATCGCGAAGATCATTTACCAAGCCGCCCTAAACTTTGTTTTCCAGCTAAATCGAAGCACCAGCGGAGTTCGGCGCGAGAAAAGCCGCCGAAAGGCCCCGAAGCTCGACGCTGCGCCATGCGGCTCGTCGTGCGTGCGAGACAACGCAAGGAGTACACAGCATACCACACATCGACATCTCAACCCTTGTACGCATAAGACAAAAAATATATCCTTATGTAAAACCCAGACTCACGCGAGAGCACGTATATTATATACACTGCAAATACACGAGTATACATTATGAACGCGCGGACCTTTGCATCGGGGAAAGGAGGATCATTGCGTCGCTCTACTTGGATAAAGCAACGTCGAATATCGAAGCCGAGGACGGAGGGCGCGCTTTTACTATACACGCATAATTCTGACATTCTAGGGCGAAAGGGAGGAACACGACAGCTATAATACGCTGAATTGGGGATGTAAGCGCTGTATACATCTGAAATGATGTTTGGAAGAAACAAAAAAACAGCGACAAGAAACTCATCAATGATGTAACAATAGTGTCCCAAGTTAGTGCGATCGACTTTTCTACTTAGACAAAGAACTCGGGAGAAAAAAAGAAAGAAAAAAAAAGGGAGAAAAATCAACGTCCCTCCTCTTAATCTTTATAAGCAAAAACTATCATCCCCCATTGTCGTCGTGGCTCTGTGAAGTACGTGTAATCTGTATTTCTCCCGTGTAGGCATGGTATCATCGATAACCCATACACTCATCAAAACGATAAGATCGATCATACATCATACACTGCATGTGTGGAAAAAAAAACCTATCAATTACGATTGCATAATTTTTCCCTTCTTTCCATGAGCGATGCAGAAAATTTTACGCACCAAAAGTACTGCGGAGTAGTATGTAGGCTGTAGCGGAGACTGTATGTCGTGTTCTATTCTTTTTTTTTCCATTGTCCAGATTATTATTATTATTATTATTATTATTTTAAAATTAATATTATTATATATTGTATTATTATATTATTACGCTGTGTTATCTTATATTTATCGAGCATACGACAACAGAGCGGATATGGAGAGGAGTGCAACAGTCCATTTAGATTCTAGCGTTGATTATTTTAACACTATTTTGACATGTCATTGTTTGAAATGACATGGATGCTCGCATGTATCCGCGACTCAGTATAAAACGTTAAAATTTGACTAGACTGCTGTTGTGTGTTTTTTTTAAATCGTGTATGCGACTTTTTTATGATGTAATTGTCCCTCTGTTTGACGAAGTTTTGAACGGTACTAGTGCTGTTCCTTCTTATGTTTGTAAACGACGCAAAATAAAGGAGATCGATTTTGCGAACGATTTTTTGACAAACGAAAACCATACCTTCTCCGAACGTTTTGCATGATTTTATACAAACTTTTTTAGTCTCGTGAAATTACGTTGAACCCCTCCGATCAAATGATATGTGCGATCTTTGCAACCCCCCTTCCCATTTTTGCTCCAGCAAAATGTTATTGATTGTTCAAAAGTTTTTTTATACAAAACAAGCAATGATTTGAATTTTACTCGCGGTAAGTTAAATAATTTGAACGATAAAAATATTATGCAAGAAGAAAAATGTTTGTACGGATTTTTTTTCCATATTTTTTTTCCAAACTCGGAAAATTACTTTCTTTTTTTGTTTGTGTACACTGCCCCGATGACAAAAACTTACGATTCTACAATTTTTCTCTTTTGTCGGCGATCACTGACTGCCATATTTTTTATTGTGAGCTTAGCTGCGCTAACTTGGGATAACGTGCGGAGATATAGCTTTTAACGATTGTTGTCTTGAGGGGAAGATAGGAGAAGGAAAGTGAGAAAGTAATAAATAATAAAAAAAAGTATGTTTAACCGCTCCCAGAGAAAAAATATTATGATGATTAATGAAGAGTTTCCCTTTAATTAATATTATTAATAAAGTAAAGATAAATAAATCGAGGCAAATGCATATACATACAAATATATTTAATTCTTTAAAGGCTTTTGAACAAAAAAAAACGCAAAAGCTTTATACTCTAAGTAACGTATATTGTGCGATCCTCGCCAAATCGAAACATATACCGTATTTGTGAATAATTATTTGTTTCTTATTCATTTTTGTAATTACGAATTATTTTACTAAAAAAATTGTTTTCAGAACACTTGAGAACTCAAAAAATACTCTAGCTGCAATATATTATGTCGTTTCTATATAAATGTAATTAAAATAAAGATATTTTAACTCTTAACTGATGGATGACTATCATTTACAAGAAAAGTTTTATCGAGAGGATCTAGCGTTATTTTACCTGAGCCAAATGTTATCTAGAGGAAAAAAAATGGAATAAAATTAAGGAAAAAAGAAAAGAGTTCTTGCACAATGAGAGACTTTTACGTGAATACATATATATGTAAATCTCTATTGCACAAGAATGCTTTTGAGAGAAAGCAGAGGCAGCATATACATGTTAAATTATAAGTATACTTTATGAAAAAAATCTTCAGCTTTATTCGCGTGGATCTATATATAATTAAGTAATTTTATTTTATGAAAAAGAAAGTTGCATCGCTTAAATATACATTTATTAAAATGAATTATTGTCGCTATGCTTTGTCTTCACTGTTTTTTGTCTTTATACATATTTTATAAATACATCATACATCCAACAGTAACAATGTAAAATTAATTAGGTGAATCGATTATTGTAAGAATAAGCTGGTAGAAAAAATGTTTTAGATTACTGTTTTTTTCGTTTCTATGAAGAAGTCTATCGCATATAATAATAATAATATCAATAACATAAAGCGCTTGTTGGTCAGTTTTCTAAAAAAACCTACTAAGTAGCTCATCTTTTCTCTCATTGTCAAAAAAATGTAACCAGAAAAAAATGACAGTAAGTAATGGAGAAAGAAAATAAATCAAACCTCAACCTTCGAACTTGATCGCGTTTACAATATAATAAATACATACGTCAGTATGATTAAGGATTTCCATATTTAATAATGAATATTTTTAAGTTTATATAAGTATCTATCAACAACAACCAGGAAAAACAAGAAATGATTTTACTGTTTGCTTACTATCTAGAAGCCTGAAAGAAGAAAAATGATATGATATATGATATCAGATGCGCAGGAATACATTGCATAAAACGTAAAGAAAGGAAAACAGAAAAACTAGCTATGAATGAGAAACTGATCTAGAAAGAGATAACTGACCTTGAACTTGATAAGCTTGATGTATTTATAGATCTAGTCCCAAGGGAGATACGAAAAACCACCGAGGCTGGAGTTTATTGTAAGAATGGGAAAAGAAGTGTCATCGAGAGAAACGAAAATCAAATACGACTTACTGCTATAATAAATCGTTGTTGAAAAAATTCTCCAGTGTCTGTTCGCTACTCATTTCAAGATTTTGTTTTTTGAATTTGTGTAGTAATTAGTAGTATTTTTAGCATTATTTTACAAAACATTCTGGCTTTTCATTTTTTAGAAAATTTTTTTTTTAACAAAAAACAAGAAATTGCAGTATTGGATTAAGGGAATATAAAGTTTTAATCATTTTTAACGGCTTTACATATGCTGTCGCAAATTATAGCATGAAATAGTAGTTTTCGTCACAAATGTGCATCTCCCCAGGCCGGTCCCTGATGGGCCCGAGGGCGCTTGCGAAGCAATAATACCGTTGGGACCGCCCTGGCCGATATCGAGTTGGCTCTCAGAAGAGCGTTTACTTTCTCTTAAAGGTCGAGTTGGCCATCGGGTGATTGTCGGTCATTAAGATGCACGGTCGAATTGGCTCCCAGGCCGAAAAGGTGCATGGTCGAGTTGGCTCCCAGGTATAAGGAAGTGGGCACTGAAGTTTAATGAAAATTGTTATTTTTCCGTCACACTTGTTCTAGGCTTCGGACTGGCAGTAAAAGATATCCAACATACCGGCGTGTTTAAAAAATAATAAAAGTATATATTTAATGTCCAATGCTTGGTAAGATAAAAAAGCAGTAAGTACAATTACAAGATTTGAAGAAGTAAATTTTCTGTTGAAACTGGTTATATATATTTATATCGCGTACAGGAACCACTTTTAAACTTTATCATTGCTTCTTGTAAAAAATTTTCCTTATCTTGTGTAACTTTTGATTTCTCTTTGGTACTGCGCATTTTAATGTAAACTTCCATCTGAACTGCTTTTAATGCCTCGACAAACTGGAATACATTTGGGTTAGACGTGTAGAACATGCTGTTGAAATATGAGTGGAATGACTCGCAATTATTTGTCGTTCGAGAAAGAGACGATGAAAATTTTTCCCAAAACTCCATTATTAAATCATATAATATTGTAATTGTCACACAAACGATAAACTTCGCGTGGTAGTGCAAGCTCGACTAATTGTACGTTTTCAAGCCCTTTCACTGCTTGATTTTGGGTTCTCAGACGGAAAAATAATATTCTCAACTCGTTTGTAAAATCTTCTTTACAGACCTCGTTACGGCCCTCGCCTTCGGCTCGTAAATCCAAGCCCTTCCGACCTCGTTCGAAATCTACTATTTCGTTCTACTCATCTTCAAGCTACTGGTTTGAAATCGATTGACAGTTGCGATCCTATTACGATAATACAATCATAACATATAAGGTTAATCGGCTCCCAGGAGTATTGTGCGATACTAATGTGTTGTTTATACGGGTAAGATCTAACGAACGTTTATTCATAGCATTACTACGCTTAATTACCTATTAGCTCAAATACACACTTTTTTATGGACGGGAGCCAACTCGACCATACGCTTTATCGGCCCAGGAGCCAATTCGACCATACATCTTAATGATCCGGGAGCCAACTCGACACATTCATGACTTATGGGAGCGAACTCGACATCTCCGCCCTGGCCGGATGCACATGAGTGGCGAATCCTATTTATCCTACTGAGGGCACATGCACCAGCCTCTCAAAAACGCCCGAAGTAGGGAAAGTATTATTTACATTATCATTCAGAATTATGGAACATTTTATCATTTTTTAAAGCTAAGCAGAAAGTTAACGTTAGTCCAACAACAATGCATCTAAAATGTAAAAAAAAATTTCTATTTAAAATTGAAATTTTGGGAAATTATTTTCAAAGCAGTTGAGCTCAGAACGTGGATACAATATTTTGAATTTTGACGTAGATATTTACGAGACGCGTCTAAATTTCAATATTAAATTCCTTATTTCATAAAATATGTAAGACCATCTGTTTTCAAATGAACCATGTAATAAACCCAAAGGTTACCTGCACCGAAAATTTTGATCCGTTTTCTCTGGTCTGTTTCTAATAAGGTAAGTGCAATTTTCAAAAATATTCATGTTTGCTAAGCTATGCACGTACATTAATTTATTGATATTAGGCTGAAAGTAGATTTTGTAGCCTTTTTGAAAAAATTCCTTGATGTTTAATCAAAGTTTGGGATTCAAACTACTCCCAAGTGAAAATAATAAAATTACCAAAGAATGCGTAATATGGTAAAATACTGAGGAACTCCAGCGATTCAGATTCTTAGCAGAATTAGGCAGCCTCAAGAAAAGTTTATTGATTTCTGAAAATATAAAAACAATTTATTAATGTATTTATTTATTTATGTATCGTCAAACACAAATGGATCATTTGATAAAAACTAAACCGGCATATTTCGTGTTCCAGTCTCAAGAGATATTATCTGAAAACTGTTTTAGTGTTTTGTATTTTGTAGAGAGTGTATTGCCGAAAGGGTACTCTCAGTTCTAAAGGGTAAAATGCCCTCAATCTCTTTTTGTTCTTTTATAAGAAAATATTTTTGTTGGAATATAAATCAGTAAAAAAAAAAATTCGTACAGATCCCAAATTTTTTTAGTGGGCCAGAAGCGTTAAAACACTCTTTTCGTACCTACCTCGTAGGGGAGTGATATTAGACGAAATAAGGCTTAAACTTCGGAATAATTCCTCGATCCATAGTTTTCGATGAAACCTTGTGCATTTGATTCCTAGTAGTGTAAATAAAATTTGTGCTATCTTAAAAAAGGGTGCTAATTTTTTATTCAATTAATAATAACAATTATTTAAAAAATTAGATGTAAAATGGAATATCCGTAATAAAAATTGATAAAAAATTTTGAAAATAATTCCCTGGGGGTTTTCAAGAACGCTGGTTATAAATCTGATGTAAAAAAAAAAAAAATTGTTTGGTTAAATAAATATAATTAAATTGTTTAACTAGCAATGAAATTCAATACTTTCAATGAAAATCGACGAAAATTATGAAAATAAATCACAGGGGGTTTTTAAGAATGCTGGTTATGAATCTGATGTCAAGTTTTAAAAAATCCATTCATTTAATAGTTAAGTAACTATAAATAAATAAATCTATATTGATAATTTTACTAAAATCATATATTTTTCTACTACGTGTTGATAAATCATTAGACAATTTTAAAAAATTCATTATATTCATTCAGCTGGTTTTTCTGTTATTTCTGCCATTGTTTCCAATATTTCGGACGAGTCTTCATCTACGAAGTTGACTTGTGGACTATTCGAGCAGTCCACTCCACTGCAATTTAACAGGCTACGCTGCAATACAGCCCCGTTTTTTTGCAGCCACAATTGTTTACATAGCCACGTTTACAACTACAAAACAATGTTTGCAGCAATTTGTCTGGTGCTAGGGGTTGTGTCATACGTACGGGTTCAAAAACAGTCTTTTTCGTCCATCCCCATTCTTGCGGTGGTAGCCTTGTGTTCAACCATAGCTTTACTTGCAAAAAAACTCTTTTTATATGTTGTAGCGCTGCATTGCGAAGAGGAAGCCACTAGCGTTTGAATGCTCATTATTACATAGACCTTGTCATGAACGTACTAAAAACGTACTGTATTACTTATACCTTTTTTTGTAATAAATTTACAAAGTAATTGTTAAAAAATCTAAGCTTTAAACTTTTATTATTGGCTACCGACTACATCTCGCAGCGAAATTAAAAATAATATTCCATTTTATTTTCATTACAATGTAATATTCTGAATTTTAATGTGGAAATAATGATTTAGCAATATTTCTTGCAATGCTCTAAATGCAATATTTCTTGTATTGCGCTAAATGTTTGCTGCAAAAAACCATGTTGCCATTTGACTAATTAAAATTTTCTTTCTTAGAGTTTATAGAGAAAGATTAATAGTTGGTGTTTACGTGGTCAAAAACTATGCAACCTACGAAAAAATTACCAATAATATTTTATTCTCACAATGATCCAAAGAAACTAGAAAATTTTTCAGATCAAAAAAAATTTTTTTGTGTTTTTTGTTTGAACAAATTTTGTTTAAACTAATTGTGACAAAGTTGCGCGCTGACAACGTATAGATTATTTTTCTGTAGGGTCTATTGAAAATATTTGCACAAAAAAACTAGCTGCGGAAAGATCTAGGACGACGCCGCCAATGTCGACCCCTTCAACATGCATATTTTCGTAATTTACCACTTCATTTGTTTATATGTTAAAAAAAAAAAAATACAACCGTTAATTTTGAGAGATTAGTATATCAGCTAACGGTTCTATGAGTTTAGGATTTCAGAAACAATTTTAATTTTTAATTATAACAACTTTTTTATGGGTCAATTTTCGGAATTTTCAAGTAAAAATATGTATGTTTCCTTTAATTCCATAAAAAAAATGTGAAAACATGTAATTATTGGGGAGAATTTTTTTTTTCTAATACTACACATTATAAGCTTCAAATTGACCACCGGTAGAATGCCAATATTTATTTCAAAATCATTATTACTTCCAATTGAAGTTTACGATTCCAATTCGAATGTTGAATTTTTCGTTACTTGACTAACTTTAAAGTCCTGCAATTCGTAAAAAAAAATTTTCTAATTTTTTTCGTGAAATGCGTATCTTAGATAATACCCTTAAATATAAGAAACCATTTTTTTTGTAGGAGGAGTTTTTGTTCGAGTACCGATCAATTTTATGAAATATTCTAATATTTTGTTTAAGACTTGACTTTTACTTGATTTAAAAAAATTCAAAAGTCAGAAAAATTGTTTAAACACATGGAATACTTAAAATAAGTGATTCTTTTTGATATCCAATTGGTTTCATATCATGTGCTTGTGTGAATTAAGAGTTATGGCTACTTTTGTGCGGTGCGAGCGCTCACTCCGGCGCATTTCTAGAGTAACAGGCGGCTGACTCAGCGCGCTTTATAGCCTTAGTTAACAAATTACTGAGCGCTCGGGTTTCATTAAAAAAAAATATGTTAAATACGTTTCCTTCGTAAAATTTTCCGTTATTTCTAATGGTGCTATCTAATTTTTCATAAAAAATTTATTTCAAAAGTTATAAACAAAAAACTTTGTTTTTGCGTGTTAATTATTTAATAAAAAATTTAGCACCCCATATCTCGCGTGCACAAATTGATATGTTGTTTGACATACCTCTCCCGAGACGTTCTACAAAAAATCATTGATCCAGGAATTTTTCCGAAGCAAAATTTTAGTATCACTCCCCTATCAGGCATTTTTACGCTATGAGCATGACATGTAGCGCCCTAGCCCGTGGCAAAAGTAGGAAACCTGGGGGGAAGCCAGTGGCATCAAATCCATGTAGTCTGTAGATATCATTGAATATCTAA
>JAPYYV010013995.1:0-11388 GCA_030522625.1 Copidosoma aretas
CGAATGTGTAGGTTTTACTCGATATGTATGATGTAATAGGGAATAATACTCTGAGTGTTCAGCCATTGGGCACGTTCAGTCATTGGGACATTTACCTTAGGCTCTCATATGTGGCAGACACGACAGGCCAGGGTTTTTTCAGTGTACTTTATCATTTATTTAATCATAGTTGGAACCTATAAATGAACGCGAGACCTTAAATTACTGATGTTGATTATTTTCAGTTCTTGAAACAAATTTTAATGGCGTAAATTATACAAAAAATTTTAAAAAACTAATACATTGAACTCGTTATGAAACGCAATTGCCTTAGAGTAATAATTAAATGTAAGAAATAAATTCTTAAGAATGATGCAAACCAAGATAATACGGCTTTTTTTTACTTTTTTGTCAACGCACATAATATAGGTACAAAACAGGACCCCCGGCAGCCGTTGGTCGCGCGTCTCATCTCGAATACGATTACCCTGTCTCCTCAGGCAGTGGCCGTTACGCCTCTAGCGATGGTCATCATGCAACGTGAGTAGCGTGCTTGCGGTGACTTGTTAATTTAATAATTCACCTTTCGTGCAATAAATCCTTGAACCTTAAACTAACGTGTACCTGCCACATAATCCTAATCTAATACATTGAAACCATAACTCATAAATTTTAAATGATCGTAAGGTTATAAACCTTGAATTCAAGCAAGTAAATGTAACCTTTTTATGCATTTTTAGGCATTGAAACCTTGATATGATATCTAGAATAAGCTATATTGCATTAAAAAAACTGGTCCTCAAGTGATCGTTGATAAATTTTCGCTTATTCTCAAACCATGGAGGACGATTATAACTCTTCTTTCGTACATTGCATTAAGATACTTCTAGATCTTATGAAGTACGTTTACTGTGCAGGGAAAAAAAAGAAAGCCTTTCAAGGCCCAACAATAATCACTTAGGACAATCTTAGAATCCACCCGATGCAATGTTAAAAACCTTAAAGGTTGATCTGTCGATGTCTTGAGGGGGTGAACGGGAGAGCTCTACTTCCTATGCTGTAGTATAGAAAAATTAATAAGTTGCCAAGTGTGGAAAATAAAATGTTCGACTAAATAAATGTTTCATTTGTAACTAAATACAAGCTTTGTGGTTAGAGTGTTTAAAAATAATCAATATGTCACTAGAATTCAATAACTATGCTGAAGTTGACAATAATAAATTATTTTGCAATTGTATTTTGCTGCCGCTCGTTTTTTTTTCTCTCAATACTTTTTAGTTGAGAAGATGTTAAACCATATTTAATCATACTCGGATCGTGACGACACTTCAAACGTAATTAGGCAGAATCATTAAAATTACAAGGAGATTGTACATACAAGAATTTTGAATTTCAAATAGCGCGCCCGCGTGGAGCTATTGTGACGTTGCCGTTGCTGGCATGTTTACTTTCTGATACTGTCATTTTCATCGTGAATTCCGATCTTTCTATTGCAATATTTCTAAAACTAGCGAATAAAATCTACCAAATTCTATACTGACATATTACGTACAAACTTTCACAAATACGACTAAACTACTTATGTGTTGAAGAATTTTTGGTTTAGAGATGTATTAAGGTAGTGGTATCCCAAAATTTGAGGGCTATCAAAAGTTATATTTTTCAGTCAAATAATATGTAATCGTCGTCATTTAAATGTACGATACTGTCACGTACATGAGGTATATTGTAGATGGGGGGCATAGTGCTTTGCACTGGTCCCCATGCGAGGAGGTTAGTTTTAGTCGGTAGGCACCCGGGTGAATCCGACACTCTCTCCGGTCCGAAGGACCGTCCGAAGGACCGGAGAAGTCTTTAGAAGATTTCCCCTCCTCGCCCCTTCTAGATTTTTTCAGATTTTTTCCTAAATTATTTATTAATATATCGTGTGAATGAAAAATTAACACTCATTGTAATGACAAAAATTTAATTATCATCCGATATAATAAACAAAAGCTAGTTTTCTTCTCCACCTGAATAGCTATATATTCAGTGTCTTCAATTACCTAAAAAAGGCATATTAATTGTTGAAAATGCATTTATTTATAAAAATAATAAAAAATCATTTATAACAATAATACGGCTTTTTAATAAAATCTGACGATTTTTCAGCTATTTAGATGAAAAAAACTAACCATTGTTTATTAAAATCGGATGACTATTAAATAATTTCCATAACAAGAGTGTCTAATAAAAATGGCAATGATTACATTTTATTAGACTGAGAGATAAAATATTTTTGATGGCCTTAAAATTTTGGGATACAACTACCTTAAAGCTTGTATAATAGTCCTCGAAAGGTAAAGTTTTCTGTCATTATCGTAAGAACTCGCTTTTTCAAGCTTAGGGGTTCGAGGTCTTGAAGATCGAGGTTAGTAAAGTTTACTTATCATATCCAAAAACTTGACTTTGCGGGAAATACGATTCGAAAACTTTAATTACAAAAACTACAGTATTTCTATTTTAGTAAGTTTAGGTTATGGTATCTCTGCTTTCCTCTATTATTGTTGGGAATTAAAAATTTGAATGTTATAAAATAAGGAAATTTCAAAGGCTTTTCCTCTCAGCATATGGAACGTATTTTTCGAGGTTAAGAATGATTTAGATATGATTAAACAATTCAAAAATTATCGGTTTCTGTGCCTCAAAAGACGTAGAAAGTTAATGTTTATTTCCTCTTGTCATGTTAGAACGATACACAATCGAAAAATCAAAAAATCATTATCATCTTGATCATAATATTTGAGACCAATTTTTTGTCTTAATCATAATCATCATCTAAATCATTTTCATCTTATATAATTCATACCATCAGAAATATTTCATTAATCATTTACATTTAAGTTGCATTTGATTTGAAACTTACAAATAATTTTATTTTCTAATTAAAGCATTAATTGTGTGCATAGCATTTTCCTTGACTTGTCCCCCTCGCATCAAGATTGAGTATCAAATTACTGCAGCCCTTTTACGAGTCATCAGTCATGTGATCGATCAAGTCACGATGATTGTTTGGCGGTTATTTTTTTAATTGCATTGAAGTACAGGAGCAACGTACCACGGTCGGACGCAAAAAAGCCTGAGATCGTCCGTTTATGGTCTTCGGCTTCGCCTCGGTCGACAATCACGGACAATCTAAGATTTTCTGTATTTTTCCGGCCTAGGTACGTAGTTCGCGATTATTAGCAAGCTTGTGCGCCCTATAGTAGACTGACCGCGAACCTGAGCTGAGCGAGAAATATCAGCTGACTCAATGGATGAACGGTTAATTTGGCCGATTATTAATTAATGAGTGCATGTTCTACGTTAAAATGCAAAATAAAATTGAGCTTATACCTAGAGCTAGCAATTTATCAAGAAGCAGTGCTTTGGGAGAGCGTGTTCGTAAGTTGTGATGCGTTTTTAGACGGTCGGCCGGTTGTTCTCATGTGCTCAAAATATATAATACGGTTGCCCTCACTGGAACAATCTTATAAGTATATACATATTTATTTTTGTATTAGAGTGTACTAACTTTTAAGAGATATGTACTCTATACACATAGATATCAAATAGATACAGGATCGCCCGACCAACCGTCTATAATCTCCTCACAACTTACAAAGACTTCTAAAGCAATACTTCTTGATTAATTGCTCGCTCTGGATGTAAGCTCGATTTTCTTTAGCATTTTAACACTGAGCACGCACTCATTAATTAATAATCGACCAAATTAACTGCTCGTTGATTGAATCAGCTGATATTTCTTGCTCAGCCAGAGTTCGCGGTCACTCTACCAGTAGGCGCACAAGCTTGCTTACCCTCGCAAGTACACTAATTTCTCTAGTATTTACCATCTTTTGTAACCGTTGTTAAAGAGTTGTATGATCACATCGCAATTATACTCTCAATTCAGAATCATCTTAATTCAGCAGTATTAAAAAATGTGCTGATTTTAGCTTATGTAGCCTTCCAGAACAAATCAAAATGATTATTTCTGAATTCTATCAACCATTCTCGACAAATTAGTCTCAGTGAATCTTCTTACAGCCGTTTTACAGAGATTTATTCGGAACAACACAAAATATATTGCCGAATATGCGTTCTCTCTATAGTTTGTGCTAAGTCATTTTGAAGTACTACTCAATACTGTTTTAAATAAATAATTAAAATTTTTACCAGAATCAACGTAAAGTAACATCATGAACATTGAACGCTAAGAACTTTTGCATTCCACCAGTAATGTAATTCATTTTTACTAAATGAACTGAACACGCGCAACGCGCTAATGGCTATACTAAACAATTTTAAGATATATTAAGAAGTTTAATACAATTTCAAAATTGCAACTCAGAGATTATACTAATGCATAATGTTTTAATATAAGTATTTGCGCTGAAATCAATTTCAACCGTAACGCACTCAAGTCAAGAAATGTTTACATCCTCTTTATTTAAATGTGCATTGGCACCTTCAACTCTTAATCTGCAAGTTCGGCTGAAAAGTTTTGAGCAAACAAAGATACACACGAAGGATTAATAGTCAATCAATAGTTCTGGGGCATATAATGTCAGAGCATAACGGTTTCTCGAAATTATTTAGGACGGGTGTTTCCTTTCTTCTGTCATTCGGCTCTCACTCCCTGAGTTAAAACGAGGCCAAGCTGATCCCGATCTCAGCTGACGTATATGACCGAAGATGTTAGTTTGTAAAGAATTGCTTAACTCGGTGAGTGATCTTTACCCTGAATAACTTCCGTTATCATTTATTCAACCTTGAAATTTTCCTAAGTTGTTTACTTGCTATGACAATGAATTCACGCATTGGCTCATTCGTGATAAATGTTATCTCGTGGATATTAAAAAAAAAAAAAAAATGTTTGCAATGAAAGAATTTATGAAAAGTGTAAGAAAAATATCGTAATTAAAGATGATTTGAACAGGTAAATTCTTGCTAACATTGTAACGATGATTCTTGTTAACAATCGGTGGGAAAAATCTATTTTTATCTTTCCTACGTTACCGGAGCTCGTGTTAACAATTACCTTGTCTTCGTTATAAAAGTTGAGTCAGCTAATAGGACTTTTTAAGACATCAAAAGTTTGTTCTTGGTACAAATCAGAGATCACGAATGGCAATTTTTATGTTTAGTTATCTTGACCAGACGCAAATAATAAACGAAATAACAATTCTTGAAGCTTACGATAAAGCTTCGATTTTTAGTGATCAGCTACTACTGGGATTGACTGTGATACAGAAAATAGATTGCAAATTATTTAGTAAAATATTTGTTGACGCGATGAAAGTGTCCGAGTACTTAGTACTTTACGTCATTGCATAACGCTAATGTAATGTTGGTAAAAATGATTGCTGGCAAATCATTACGTCATATCGTTTAATTAATACTCGATCCGAAATCCTCCACAATAAAAAAAAACCCTCAACCTGTATAACTAATAGGAAATTAATCTTATTCCAATAATATTCAAACATGAAAAGGATTCTATTAAAAACTTAATTTATCAATGCAGTTATTTTGTTTGCATAGTTTATTGTTTTTGTTTATTACACAGTTATAATAATTAGCAGGTAATCGTGTAAACTGAATCAATACTTTAAAACAAGAGGATATTGACGCATATAGAAATATTTATTAAAATTTTTGTCAATGAAGAACAAATTAGCTTGCTGAAAGAATAAATGAAACTCCTAAACTCTTGTGCGAAAACATGGACGTAAACGTCGAGTAAATCTCTCCTAAAAGAATCAGTTACACGTGACTGTCGACAGAATAACTCTTGATCTGATTGGTTGAGACTAGCTCAGAGAGTAAAAATGTAAAAAAAGATTTTGAAAAATTGAATAAAAAGTAATTTAAAATGAAAACCAACTGTTATAAAATAGCTAATCATTTTATTTTTCTTCAAAAATAATGGAAATTAAAATGTTTGGTTAATAGTTGGGGGTTGGCGCGCGAAGCGTGCAGGGGGCGGAGCCCCCTAGTATACTAAAAATCTCAGTGTACGGAGTACGGTTTCCGTTTTTACTTTGTAGGTGGTAGGCGGGCTTTGTAATTAGTTCTAGTAGATGAATTTCAGTAAAATATAAGAGTTGTAGGCCCACCGCCTTGTTTTCGTCTCGTGCATAGATAGTGAACTGTTCACAAAACTTAACTGGTCCTAATAAACGAAAGGGAAACAATTTATGGTTTTGTATACAACAGTTTTAAGATGATAAGTTATTAATATAATCATATTTAATGCCCCATTGTATTTAAAAGCTCAATTTTGTATTGATAGTTATTAAATTATATGCTGTCAAATTAAAAATCAAATGCAACGTAAGATCACCAATTTCGCTCTCATACGACTCAAACTTTTAACAAGCATTTAATTTAGATATAAATGCGTGAAAGTGCAGCATCAAACATTCATACATCAAGGGTTTATCAAGGCGTAAAATACTTGTCATGGATTTAGAAATCGTGTCATACTTGGGAAACGTATACGAAAAAACACTTCGCCAACACGTCACTCTGCTTCTCTATTTTCAGCGAAGAGATGTATCCACCACCACCGCCGTCGTCAAGATATGGAGCAGCACCTTCAGCCTATGACTACGAGGAAGAGCCCGTGCCCCACGGCTCTGCCCATGACTACTATGATGCGCCCGATTATCCAGGTAAATGCATTTTTCAATACTCGTATAAGCGAGCGCCATATATAGCTCCATCACGTTAAGGAAAAAGTTTAAAGTAAAATGATGCAGAGAAAAAATTCCTTAAAAATAGCAATGCACGAACAAATTAGCTTCAAACATTGTTGCTACGTATTTTTTAAATATAAACGGAAAGCTTCATTGAGAATAGTGTATTCTATTATTCACTTTATAAATTCTCTGCAGCTCGCTGAAATGTAAATGGTCTACTTTTACTGATTTCTTCAAAACATGTCTTTGAAAAATAGCATCTCCAATAATTCTGTCAAAGTATCATTGTATGACAAAAAAATTTTAAACCTGTATCGAATCAAAACATGCATCAGTATTTAAGGTGAAGTCACTTATTATGAAATGATTTCCAAAGTGGCTCCTATTATGAAATAGCCAGTTAAAAAAAATTATAGGAGTTTAATGACAGAAATAAAATTTATTTAAAAATCTTAACGATATTATTTTTTTGTTTCATTAAAATATTGGGGAATTTTAAATATTATTACGCTTGAAAAAAATATTGTTATGAATCCCTTTTTCATAATAGGAAAAAAATTGAACATAACCTCTATCCTCTATTCTATAAGGCTCCTATTATGAAATAAAAAAGTACCATTTAAATAATATGTATTTTTCATAATAGGAACATAATTTTCATAACTGGGTGCCTCTTTTTTTAGTGTTTTCATAAATAGGATCCATTCATCGTGTCATTAATTTGATAATATATTTTTTTTCGAGTCTGAATGGATTACAAAAATTATAATACGATTCAGGAAAGCCTAGCGCTTCTATTGATACCTTTAGTATTATTGAGGACATAATAAAATTTTATAAAAAAAGTGGCGGAAAATCATTTTATAATAGTTTAATTTACCGTATTGCGGTTTTTACTTTCATGCCTATAGCGAGAATTCTATTTTTATTATAATAATAGCTAAAATCATCGAATGTTGATACAAAATTTAACATTTTCATGATTGAAGTAAGGAATATAATTCATGTTAAGTGAATAACATTTATAACTTCAAACTTTTTCCTTCTATTATATTTGATTTTTTGTACGATAAACATTTAAAAAATTATAACCATTGAAATTATAAAATACTAAAATAAACTTCTAAAGCAACTCACTTATTTTAAACGCCAAAGGTTAATCTCTTGTATTTTTAAATTAGGAAAAAAATGTAACATTATTACAATAATTTAAAAATGTACATCGTGAATAACCTGTAGCAATAATGTTTTAAAATGTAATTACATCATTATTATTACTAGTATTATTACTATTATTATTATTAGTGTTAAAACTCATGTTTTCTGATCAGCATTTTTCAATCTAAATATATAAATGTATTGAATAATTCAAACCAATTAAAATTATAGTTTGTTATAAGCTGATTAGCTTACAAAGATTTTAGAACAATCTAAAATTTCGTTAATCATAGAATATGTTCATTGTTTTATGATTCAACTTCAAAAATACTATAAGCGATTAATTATAATCACTTCAAATATTGCAAAAAATTATTGTAATACTAATCAAAATTTTTTTAAAAACTCTTATAAAATTCAAGTGCAACGATCAATGAAATTCGAGGACTCATCTGGCCGTGCATGGAAGTCATACAAGACAACGACAACTGGTGCGGGTGGCTCGGCTGTAAGCTCGCGCTACCGTGCCACCCCCTATGCAAGACCCACTAAGTAAATAATTTCGTGGAGACATTAAAAACAAGCGAGAACCCAATACAGTAGCGGTACTCCGCGTGAAATCACATTTTTTTACATGATTTTAGCTCTATAATTGCATCCAGCTTCTTTTTTTTCATTTTGTTGAACAATCTTACACTACATAAAGTTAGAGTAATAAGTCAAGTGTACGTATATTTATACTTTAAGAAAAAAGTAAATCATAATTTTTTACATCAACAATCAACTTCAAATTGTCGTGATATAATTGATCTGTATTTAAAAAATAAAACATGTGTGTTAATGTTGGTATTGAAATTTACCATAATTAATTTGAATATTGTACATGATGTTATATCGATATTTACCTAATATTATAACGTTTTGCAATAAAAAGTTTTAAATCGAAAACCCTTAAGGAGATTTAAAATTCATTATTTTAATTTGTGTACTGTGACATTAGTAAAAACGAAATTTGGAATGAAATATATATTAATAAACAACTAAAAATGAAAGAATGGAAATAGTAACTGAAGATTAAATGAAGCTGAGGTTAAATAATGTGAAAAATTATTCTAGATTTTTTATGAAACATCATTGAAAAACTGTAAATCTTGTTAATGGAGGTTGAAAAAATAATGATTTTGGTATTTATCTAATGCGTGACAAATTTTAGACGATTGAGATAATTAAAACAAAATTTGATGATGTAAAAATTAGATGGAACTTTAAAACATGGGTATTATAAAAATTTTCCTTTTTTATATGATAAATATTCAATGATCTAATTGTCAATATTTAATAATAAAGACGTCTTTGACTCTGTCTATCAAGGAATGTATTTATATTTAATCCTTATAAAATAATATTAATATTATTAATGGAAAAATAATTCAATGTATTGATCAAATATAAAATAATGTACTACTTAAATGTTTGGTTGTTACACTTGTAGTTGTCCAAACAGCGATAAATATATACATTAGATCTAGCAAAACGAAAGATAATGTTATACGTGCTAAGATGACTTTCAAATATGTTAATGACTACATTTTTGACACTTTTTTTTAGATTACTTAATGTAATGCCAATAATGATATAAATAAATAAAATAAAATGACATATTAATAATGTTTTATTTTTTGTACTAACATTTCACATTGAGGAGATTAAAAATACTGGTTTTTTATATACGTTCTACTTTTTCGGTATATATTATTTAAATAATGATCAAAACCATAAGATATTACATTCAATTTTTAAAAATATTATTCATCATCATATAAAGATGAAAATAATAATATTGACTGCACCTTTACAAGAGTTTTGCATCGAAAGTTGACTAAGATATAATGGTTTTTCGGTGCTAGAATTTTTCAGGTGTCATAAATATTTTTACTTAAAATTTTTGATGATAAATAATATCCTCATAAAGTGTTTAACACATTGGGTTCAGCTGAATCCACAGTATTGTTTAATTTTTTAAGATAGTAGAATATCGACAATAATTGTAATATACCAGTAATTTAGATCGTATATTTGAAGTCGGTATTTTCAACCTCTTCAATATAAGTTCATGGACAAATTAATTATATTTTTAATCAGTAAAAACATTTCAAATAATGCAAATAATCGTGGGGTTTATTCTAGATAACATAAATTGGCCATTTGATAAGTAGAATTTTCCAACGTTGTTAAGCATTCATTACATCGTTGTATTATGCATCATACGTATAATGCATATTTTACTTAAGGCAGTCATTTGTCTATGAACTAGTTGTAAAATAATCACTGTAAAATTAACGTGTCAAGCGATAGAAATCACTTCCCTGTGGGTTACATAATAAACCTGAACCTATTTGCACCAGAAGTTAGTTCTCAAGGAAATTATCAAAGACCAGCGGCGACGTTTTGGACATGATGTTAATCTAAAGTTGTGTATATATGCATGTATTTACATTGTAGACTTACTTTTAAGTATCAACACAGATTTAGATCAACATATTGGAACATTACCTCATCTCTCTCGAGGATCTTTACACAAAGGTGAAGATGGTTGGATGAGTGGTAGAAGGCTAGGAAGTCTCTGGAGACATAGCCGCCTTAAAATACCAGCTCGATTTACTTAAAAGCAGCAACGAGCAGACAGACATGCTACATTTTTTTACTTTCTACCTTTTCTACCTGAAACCCAATATTAGTGATCCCCAAGGGAAGGATTTTCTGAGGACCACTATCTAAAGACAAACTCGTGCACTCGTTGATGAAAGGGAAGAAAATACATTTAAAATAGTAGTTAGTTAGGTATAACTTATTTAAAAAATGCAAAAACTTGGTTTAACCTTTAAAAAAAAACTATATTTTTGTCCCTTTTACCCAAGCGGTGACCACACTGTTTTCTTTCTGTCACCGAGTTAAATTTTAATTTAATATTTAAAAAAACGATGTGGATGGTTATAAAGATACGTTTATAAAGATACGTTCTACCAAATTAGTGCAAATTATGAAAGTAGTTTTTGTGTACAAGTAAAACAGTAACTCAAAATATGGATATATTGAATAGCTTATGACCGGCTTTCTGAAACTAAGTTGTAATGAAATAGTAAAAAAAAAATGTTTGCTCAACTAATAATTTAACAATGATAGACATTACTTGATACATTAAAAAAGTAGATTGTGTGTGAATCGTAAAAAATACCATCGATTAGACGTATGTTTCACGCTGAACTATATAAGTAGATGAACATTAGATTGAGAGCTAATAGGTGATCAAAAAGTTGTACGTTGTGAAAATTTTTTTCAATGGTTAGTGCAGTTTGCATTCGGCCTGTCGGATCTCTTAAAACTGATCTTTTTCGCGCCAGTTCATCCATAAGTCTCTTACCAAAAACTTAAGGAGGCTCCTTCGCGACAGTTCCAGAACCTAGACCCGATTAATTTAATAGTTAAAAATGTGCTGAATCCAACGGTATCCTCGTTTGTATCACTT
>JAPYYV010013996.1:0-10551 GCA_030522625.1 Copidosoma aretas
TTTCTGTATGTAATAGTTGATAATAAATAAATCAGTTATTATAGTAAGAGTGTACAAATGATGTTAAGACAGTTGCACGTTATGTACACAATTAGTTGACGATAGTACCCAATGCGTCTGTAGCATGGTGGGTAAGCTTTTGTCCCGTAACCAGAAGGGAGCCAGTTCGATTCCAGGTGGTAACTGTTTTTTTTTTTTTTTTTTTTGCTGAGAAAATCTGTCGCGCTGCCGTCACCGCAGTTGAAAATTTTTTATTTTGGTCCCTATAATGGGAAAGCCAGAACGCGCCATAAGAAGCTTCGCTTCAAACAAAAAATAAACAAAAGGGAGGAAAAATAAATGTATTAGATATAAGTTTACTAACACAATACCAGAAAAATACGATAGATATAATAGAAGGCAGAGCGCATACATGAACAGAATTGTCATACACGGATCGCACGTGAGTACAGGACGAGAGACAAGAGTGTGAGTAACAATGTGAAGAGAACGGGGGTTCTCTAGTAGAATGGAAGAATGAGTGAACCGCCACGTGCGAAACAGACAACACAAACAACATAATACGTGCACTACACACACAGTCATAGGTCGGCAGCTACCGGACAAGATATAGCGTCGTCTAGGGCGAACGACGCCGCGACATCGGACGTGTTGCGTACGATATGCGGGGTACATCGCACTGACTCACCCGGTTGACAACGCAGCTATTCAAGCGGAGTGCTCGAGCAGGGGAGAGCGAGGGTATATAGGGCCCAGCGAGCCACGGTTGGGGGGTCAGTATCGGGCTATTTCGGGGAGTAGACGTCATGTCTAACGATAGGAGCACACGCGCGACTCTGCCTTCACGAGAATTGGTTAATAAAGTATAATACTAGTAACAAGTGGAGATTGATTTCGCTAAGCACCTCATTGCCACCTAATCCCACGTTACACTGCGTTGACAGCCCTTTGCATCCTACCAATCACCCGACACGCCCTCACCCCTTTCAGGTTTTGTCGATCCCCCCTCAAAAACTTATAAATTCTCTACATTAAAACTAGCCCTCCCTCCCTTCCCCTTCAAAAACTTAGAAATTTTTACCCGATTTTTATTTTTATAGATCTTCCAAAGATGGCCGAAGTTACCCGAAAGAAACTATCTCGCTAAACTGCCAACAACAGACAAATTGTACCGATTACAGACGAACGCTCTCACCAAAACCCTCTAACATTTTCAGAAAACAACCGATTGCAGCCAAAGCCGGTCCTTTACAGCTCCTTGGGATTTTTTATTTTACTTGCACGACTTATTTGGCAAATGGAAAGACGCAGAAGAATAAAAGGTTACCGTTAGTGATACAAGTAATAAAACAGATAACCCGTACGCTTGTACTCAATACAAAATAAAAATATAATGTAACTTAAGTACCTACAACCAAATAACTAAATAGACTTGCCCGCTTGTATTGTTTATTAATATATCATTTATTTACTAATTAAGAGTGTGAACAGAGTATTCTATTGTGTTTGGGAATAAAGTACATAAGATTATAACTAATTATTACAGGAATTGGGCAGAGTAACCAATTCATGCGCATAGAGCAAAAAAAAACAGGAGTTTGCAAAGTATGATTGTGCTGAAGTCTAGCAAACTATATCTGAGCAGTAATAGGCTAAGATCTCCCAATAGAAAACCATGCTTTTTTCATAAAAAAATATGATTAGCAATATATTTCTGTGTATTATAATTACTGCGAAGGTGTATTATACTTTTAATTATGATGTGAATAGACAAAGTTTGCTGGATAGCACATCCTTTGACAACGTAGAAAAATAATCAAATTTTAGGGCAAATAAGCTCCATATTTGTCAAAAAGAAAGCATTTGTTTTAATACTACGTAGAAAATAGCTTACTTTGCTCTACTTAGGCAGGAAATAAAAAGAATCTTCATCAGTCATACCGCTGATGAAAAAAATCTGAAAGACCCTTACAAATCAGCTCAATACGGAATTCAAATAAAATAAAACCCAATCACCTAAAACTAAACAACCAAATAGAATTGCCCGCTTGAATCATTTATTCATGAGTAATTTATTCAGTAATTCATAATGTAAGCAGAGTAGTATATTGGGTTTCGGGATAGCATACATAGTATAAACACACCTTATTACCTGAATCGGACATCAACTGACTCATGGAAATGGTGGAAAGAAAACCAGGCACTTGCAAACCATGATTACATTGTAATCCAGCAAACTATAACTAAAATGTAATTGGCTAAGGAGTTCCAAATCAGAAACACTGTTATTTTTATACCAAATATGATTAGCACTATTTTTCCGTGCATTATATTTACTATATAGGTGTATTATACTTTTGATCATGATGTTAACATACAAGGTTTGCTGGGTACCATATGCTTTTGATAACGGAGATAACCAATTATATTTTAGGGTAAGTGAGCTCTACATTTGTCAGAAAGAAAATATTTGTTTCAATACTATGTTCTACTACTACATCAAAAATAACTAACCCCGCTCTACTAATGCAGGAAATAATAAACGTGACCGTCCGTGATACCGCTAATAAAACAGATGATAGATAGGGGACCCGTACACTTCAGCTTAATATTAAATTCAAACAAATGAAAACTCACTTACCTAAAACTAAATCATCAAATTAACCAGGACAATCACAATATTTATTAACAAATAATTTATCCACTAATTCAAAGTTTTTTCAAAGAAAAGCCAAAATATGAATCAATAGCTACTTCAACCAAATAACCTAAAATACTTCAACCCAATAACCGATGGAAAAACAAATAATCAAAGTCAAAACTATAAAAAAAAATTTTTTCAAACTTGGGCACCCATGTATGTAGTTATACTTCTTGGGCATACAACATATGTAAATACGGCTGATTCCCCCCCTAGATACGTCGCATAGTGGGACGAAACGGACTTTTTTGTCCAAAAACAAAATATCTTCTGAACTAATAGACCAATTTTCATGATTTTTTTTGAAGCTGACAGCTTATTTATCACAGATTATAGGAAAAATTGTCTGAAGTCCAAATACATTGGCAAAGGGGGTAAAAACAACCCTTAAAGTTGAAAAAATTAGAAGATTTTAACGAAAACGGGATTGATTTCTTTCTAATTACAAATGCTCATTGAAAATTACCAAGTTAATTGCGAAAATACTCAAAATAATGTGACAGCAGCGCCCGAGTAGAAATTTACTTCCGATTCCGATCCGTTTTGGATCTGAAATGCTGAGGTGCGGATCCAATTCAGATCCGAAAAGCTGATCCGTAACGGATTAGAAGTGTGCGCAGTTAGGGATCCGAATTTGATATGAAAAACGGACTTCAGGTTACTACATAGGATTTGGATCCGATCCTGAAGTAATATATTATGATTCGCGTTGATCTGAGGAGGTTAAGTTGGGACATCAGTCCGCAATGTCAGCATACCCACAACATAATTTATCTATACAACAAAATAGATTACCTCATGATTATATGCAAAAAAGAAAAAAAATTTAGTGGCTTTGATTAGTTTGTGTTTATTTACACTATAAACAAAGATACGACCATGTAAAATTGTATTTATAATTATAAATTATGTATAAATATAAACGTCTCAAAGTGATGCATGTATAATTTTTTATTGCTCATTAATTGGACTCATCACCTTGGGTGTTATTTTCACTACATTTACGTTTTTTTGATGGATAATCGATTCATTTCCACTAATATCCAATTGTTTTCCAATCAAACGAATATTATTTATTCTAAGGTCACTTGCAGAATAGATTTTATGTATTTGTATAGTTTCGCCTTGTTTTATAAATACAACGTTATTTGGAAAATTGTTTGTTCATTGGTATCCATTGTGTGATTCGAATTATTTATTATGATATCATTGTTGCATTTTTTTTAAAGTCAAGATTTTGAAATTTTTCACACTGTAATAGTTATTTTCTAAACTTAATTCTAGTCGATGGCAGACTTGTTCTAATAGTTTATTTCCATCCTAACCAGTTTTTAATTTCACCCAATTTACATTCAAATAAAACGGCAGAAATATCACTTAATGGACACTGCATAATTGTCACATCATCTGATAAGTACGATAAACCATGAGTATCTATATTTGATATTTGTGATTCAGGACCATACACTTCCTCTGATAGTTTTACAAAATGAAACAAATATTAAATACTCTATTCGAATTTTCTGAACAGCACTACGTTTACGTGTATAATCCATTTTTTAATAAATTCATCAAGCGAAAATGTAAAACACAAAACGGAGTCATATTCTATTTACAATAAAAAGTATATATAGGATTTAAGCAGATGATGCCCACTTAAGTAAATTCATCCGTATCGGATCCGAAACTGCGCACACTACTGATCCGATCCTGATCGGAAATACGGATCCGTATCGGATCCAATCATAGGAATATCTGATGATTGTTCTACTCGGGCGGTTCGTCTGATCTTAGTATGGTAAAAACCACCCCTAAACAGGTCAAATTAGGAAATTTTTTCGAAAATTTCTATAAAAAGATCCTTTTTCCATTAAATCGAACATATAGTGCATATAGTAGAATTTTGTAATGATTATGAAAAAAAGTGGTACCAGGGGGTTGATACTACCCCTGTCCAATAGAAACGAATTTTTCTTTAATTTTTTTTTTGGTTTACATCAACTGTGGAAATAGTAAGTACTGATAGTTTGTTTACTAAAATATGTTACTCTATATTATTAAAATATATAGATTGGTACAAGACATACCCATAATATTGAAGAAAATCTTAGTAATGGACTAATAAACAAAGATGCATACTCTTTATTTACTTCTACTTCGAAAATATTTAAAACACAGACAAGTATTTGACATCAATCGTTGTCTTAGATCGAATTTCGTATTTATCACATTACATTTACATATTAACGTATAAATATATAACTAATTATCATCAGTCCTTATCACAGCTACTTAAACTGTCTTCAGATGCGAACCAACTAATATCTCCGTCAGAACTTGCATTGGACTTGTCCTGAAGCTTGCTATCTTCTTGATATTTTTTCTAAGTTTTATGGTCTGGTTTGTACCTGAAAAAATTATTATTTAAGAAGTCCTTGATCGTACATATTTTATTAATTTTCACTTTTCTTCTGTATGCTTCTTTGTGATCAAGAAATCTTCAAACAAGCTAATTCCAGCATAATATACTGTAATTCAGAGAAACAGTTGTTTCAACTCCTTTTTTTTTTTTATTCATCTCATGCAGAAACAGCGTTGCCATAAAAATACAATACCTGTGCGATCAAACTGAAAGATTTTTTTTTTTTTTACATCCTGAATTTTAATTGGAAATATCGAATATATTGAACGTACCAAAACAAGTTAATTTGTCTTTCGAGTAACTTTTTACTGTAGTATGCATAGATACATTAAGAACAAAATGGCTACATAAAGAATTTCGGCAACATTACTTGTAAAAAAAATTTACACTTGTGAATACTATTCTAGAAACTATATGTATTACATGTATATATTTTAAGTAATAAGATAACTCATAATTAAGGAATGGTACAACCTAGCTCTGCGCATAAAAATAGGATACCTCAGATATGTACTTTAAACACATTTATCGTTTTATCCCGCTAGAAAAGAGGTTAACTGTTAACTTGAAGAGAAGAAGTACATCTGAAAGATTTGTAAAATAGGGTTATAACCGAATTCCTTAAAAAAAGGCAGATTTTGACTTTTGGACGAAAAGGGGACATTTTCGATTTTTTACAAAAAAAGATACTTAAAGGATTTTTGGTAAAAAAAAAGATGATTGTAGCTTAAAATATGTTTTATTTTAACATTGACTACTTATTTTCTATCAAATACTGATTATTGGGTATGTTTATATAAGATTTTTTAAGCCTACACTATTCCTCTTACGATGGGAATAATGAACGTTCGTTTTTCTCCAAAATACCAAAAGACCTATTTTTTTTTCAACAAATCAAAGATGTACAGGTTTGGACCATAATTTTTAATTTTCCGTTCGATAAAAAATTGTCTGACTTTTTCTCAAAATCTGACCTATTATATTTCTTAGCACTTAAGTGAGACGATAAACAGCGTTTGTATTTTAATTTTATGCTTGACAGCAATGTTAACATAAGACACAGCTACGATTTTCCGTACGGGCTGAGAATATTCAGCCAGCGACTAATTTTTATACATCATATCTTTGTCTCGTCTGCAGGTCACACAAAATACAAACAAACCTACACGAAATGTTTAAAGCATCATCCCGCAACTCCATTGGAAATAATTAATTTGAACTAAAACGGAATTACTTGTGATCGACATATAAATATTCTTGTATAATATATATTATTCAGACATGAATGCAAAGATTTGTGAGTTACTGGAATAATATATAACATAACGACTGTCACAGGAGCGTGGATGTAGTAAATAGTATACGACTCTGTTTAAATTAAACTTTTCATTGATGAAGACTATCTCAAGCATAATTTTGCCATGTAATTTCAAATAGAAACATTTGGCTTAGCCAATTTTTCGTTAGTACAGTAAATATACAAATGATGTATTAATTCGCGCTTTTTTCAACTGTATGAAATAAGGTGCCAAGAAGTGTAGATGTATATATTGTTGAATATAAAAAAAAAAAGATGTATGTATTGTTGTTCCTCGATCAAGTTACGCGGGAACGCGACAAGGCCACTTTAAGGAGCAGATGAAGCCTTGGCGATCGCGCAACTATTTACTTAAGAATGTCAGACTTGAATTTTCACATTGGGACACAAATATTATTTTTAACTATATGCTTCAACTAAGGTTGTCTTGTAGCAGTTGAACCCTCTTACGGTTGCATTAAATATAACATTTTAAGTAGAATGTTGATGAGAAATTTCCCATTAAGTGGAAATTTTAAGTTAAGTTTTTTTCATAATCATCACGGAATTCTACGTTTTCGTTAAAATCTTCTAATATTTTCCAACTTAAGGGTTGTTTTAACCCCCTTAACCAATGTATTTTGACTTCGGACCATTTTTTCTATAATCTGTGATAAATAAAACGTAAGCTCCAAAAAGAACCATGAAGATTGGTCAATTAATTCAACAGATATTTTATTTTTGGTAAAAAAGCTTGTTTCGTCCCACTGTGCGTCGATGTGACTGATTTCACCGCAATGTGTTCGGCGATGATCCCAGCTCTTACGCGCGTACTGAGATGAGTTGTACAAATCAAAAGGTCGAAATTTATTTCTACCTCTTGTAAAAATATATTTAAAGAGCGCTTTAGCGGGTGGAGTTTAGAGGTTATAGGTAGGGATTGCAATCCGGAAAACCGGATCCGGTAATCCGGCGTATCCGGCTTCATTACACACTTACTGCATCCGGTACCAATATTCTGGATCCGGTATTGGACGCTGCGATTGCATAATTCTTCAAAACAACCGTGCCTTTGAATGTGTGAGCCACGGTAGTAGTTGCGCGTGCGAGTCGTTTGATGCTGAAGTGCCCCACGCCCCACCTAACGCTTATTCTGCCCGCGACGGATTGATTACATAGCTACATGCTCAGTTCGATTTGTTAATCGGTCGAGTTAAGAGTATTTGTTCTGCTCTGTAGAGTTTAGCTGTTTCTTCAAATATAAATAAATACCTGTGTTCTGCTGTATAAGTAAGATATCTACGAAATAAAATTCAACCGTGTCTCCGCCAATGTAATGAAATGATGAAATATTACTTTTAGGGCCCAAAATTGCACTTTGCGCCCTCGGCAAGAAAAATAATATACGAGACTCGGGCACAAAAGTAAAACAAGCGCGCCCTTCGGGCGCTCAGTTTTTTACTTTCTGCCCTAGTGGCGTAATGTAGTATATCCATGACAAGCAATAGACTGTATTTAACCAGCCTGAAAATAAGTTAAAATTTGTATTTTGGTACAGGTACGTGCTTACTATTCATTGACATTAATTTGTAGCGTAAAAGTTTTGTAATATGTCACTTTCTAAACCAAACCAGAACGGGAAGATCTGTAGTGCTGACAGTGAGCGAAGATATGTTTTTTTTTTCCATTGAGTATAGCGGCCGCTATATTTAATATTTTGACTTCGCACTTGGCCTGCTGTTTCTTCATAACTTGCTGTACAACGAGAATTTTCTTCCGATGAGTTTACGTTCATCCTGTTGCTGTAAACTGCAAAGATAAACCGTACAAAAAAACGCCTCCGCATCGGCTACCGAGCGCGCGAGCCACTAGCACGGCGCGCATGCGCAGTAGCTGAATACGGCTCTCGGCTCTCGGTCAGGCCTCGTCCGTCGCCGCGTGAAAATTAGTTGCATAATTTATTAAAGCTCGACGAAATTGCATACAACTATGAGGCTTTCTCTATTTCCATGTATTTTTATCTCAGCTACACGCTGATGCTATTCATTTTTCCCTATAATGACTCTAAAGCGCACAAATTGGCACATTTCTCGGTATGTCTCAGTTTTATAACTGGTACGTCGTTGTACTGATGTATCAGGTGAATGGCAGGTACACGATAAGTATCTAAAGAAAGAAAATAATAATCAGAGGCTTTTACCAGTTGTAAAACTGAGTTATACCGAAAAACGTGCTGATTTGTGCGCTTTAGAGCCATTATAGGGAAAAATGAATAGCATCAGCGTGTACGTAAAATAAAAATACATGGAAATAGACGAAACCCTATTGCCGTAGGCAACGTCAACGTGTTTTAATTAAATTTGCAAGTAACTTTTCCGCGGCGACGGACGAGGCCTGGCCGAGAGCCGTATTCCGGTATTCGGACTACTGCGCAGGCGCCTCAGACGGGTGGCTCGCGCGCTCGTTAGCCGATGCGGAGGCGTTTTTTTGTACTGTTTATCTTTGCAGTTTACAGAAGAAAATTCTTGTTGTACAGCAAGTTATGAAGAAACAGCAGGCCAAGTGCGAAGTCAAAATATTAAATATAGAGGCCGCTGTACTCAATGGAAAAAAAACGTATCTTCGCTCCTATTGATCGTATCACAAATTTTTTTTTTTAAATTCGTTAAAAAATTAGCGCAATTGAATAAACTTTCGTCCAAATCTCTTAGTTGTAAATTGACGGAAATACGGTCCTTAGCAACGGGTTTTTTTTAATTTATAGCGTTGTTTGTTTATTAAAAATTTTCATTTTTGGCAGATTAAATGTATCAGAGATACCTACCAATTGCAAAAAACCCGATTTGGATCTGATGGCTGTGACACATTTTATTGCAACATCAATATTTCACCTAAACAATTTTGCAATAGGTCGCCATTTTTAAATTTCGCGATCGGACTTGCGGGACTTTGTTTAAAATCCCAGAGACTACAACATACTGGATTTTCGTATAATTTCGACAACTCTTGGATGCTTTTTATTGATTTTGTGATTTTTCGTTTTTTTGACTTTGTTGGCCATTATAAACAATTGCAAAAATTTTTAAATTTTTAAAACCACGAATCCTTGTGTACAATTATCTCCTAAATAATTTTTACTCGAAACATTTTTCTCTAAAATGCGTACTTTGCGAGATAATTACATATAGTCGAAAAAAAGCTGATTTTGCAACTATTTTGCAATAAAAAAATAGTTTTCCGAGCTCAGTTTTGTTCAAGATTTTAGGATGTAATTTTGCACATTTTTTCCTAATTTTAAGCCTAATTTTTTTCTCGTTGGCAACGACCACAACACCCTTCTCCCCTGGTACCGCGACTATACGGATCAAGTTGAATTATGGACTGCCACTTGTACATAACGTAAACTATATTTTGATGAATTTTAATCATCGTAATCGTACTCCAAGAATATTTATTCAAACAGAACGAAAAAGATAATTTTCGTGGTTCGTTGTCATTTGCGTCCGGACTATTGATCGGACTAATTTTTTTTTTAATTGTAAATAATATAGTGGGCTAAAACTTTTAAATCAAACATTTTGCTTGACGGTCCTTTGTCTTTCCTACTTAGTCTCTTTTCCTTGACTTTCCATACTTATGTCACATAAAACAATACTTAGAAGCGATTAAAAAATTGAAAAAAGAGTTAGCATTTTCCGGAAGCAGTTTTGACCATTCGTCTAGTATATAACGCGCCTATGGAATATTAACTTGAATTAAAATAGTTAAAACTTTAAGTGTTGGGTATAAGCTTCGAACGGACAGTATTTTTTCACTGCTTTATAATGAAAAAAAAATGTTCTCCATAAGAAATACATGTGTTTTGTAAGTCAGTATAGACAATTTTTACCGTTGGTGGAGCTGTTTCGGATTGCTGCACGAAGCGAATAATCCCAGAGTTATCACGAAAGATCGCGGGCTAGCGCGCGGAGCGCGCAGAGGGGCAAGGCGCAACTAGTGTGTACATATATATATATCTTCCTATATTATATAGTTTTTTTTTTTTTTAGATTAGACGGCGGTACGGCCGGCGCCTATTAAGGGCACTACTCTGGGCACTGAGCAGTTGGGAAAGGGAAGGGATGAGGGATG
>JAPYYV010013998.1:0-19380 GCA_030522625.1 Copidosoma aretas
GAACACATGGATCAAATTATTCCGAAATCTGATTATTTTCAATACATGAAAAAAAGTTGAGACAGTCATAACAGAGCTGGATTTCCAAGTTTTCCATAAAAGTATGTGTTAATTGAATCCTCGATTTCTTAGCTCATAGGCTCTAAATAGCTTTGAAACTTTGATTATAGTCTTTTACGATTGCAAATAATATATTTGTATAGTTTTATCAAAATCTGATTATTTTCATTTTGGGGGTGAACTCCCTTAATCTCATTAATATTTCTAATATTTGTCTGTGGAAAAAAAGGAAATTTCCCAATCATGGAAAACACGTTTCAATCTTTAGAAAGGTGTAATCTAGAGATATTAACAGTGTTAACTGAAGAAATGTTATAATGATCATCCGGGTTATATTTTGGAGAATTATTACTAGACAAATATTCCATCGGATGATCACAAAAAAAAAAATTCTATCCTGTTTTTTCCCAATAATAAACTTTCTTAAAATATAATTATTATTGTTATTGTTTGTTTTATTATTTTAACATTATTGTCATAATTATCACGATCATTTGTAAAGTGATTAGAAGCATTACATACCTAAGATCTACGTTTATTTATATGCATGCAAACAATATTGTATTTTGTATTCATAGATCTTCGTAGATCGTAGAATGTTCGTAGAATGACGCATTTAAGATGATACGATTGTGTCGAACTTGAAAAGTAGCAAG
This sequence comes from Copidosoma aretas, assembly GCA_030522625.1. Taxonomy (NCBI): domain Eukaryota; kingdom Metazoa; phylum Arthropoda; class Insecta; order Hymenoptera; family Encyrtidae; genus Copidosoma; species Copidosoma aretas. The sequence continues at coordinate 717 of JAPYYV010013998.1, forward strand.
ATGCTTGTGAGATGAATAAGTAAATATCAATAAGCTAAGCCAAACACTGAAATATTACGTGTGCAAACATAAAATCATTCTAGTATGATACATACTTAACATGACTATATATTCTAACTATAAGAAGTGCCCTGCTACGAGTCACCGCAGAATGTCAATATGTATAAGAATATACCGAAGTTGAGGAAATTTATTGAAGGACATTTTTGGCGTTGATATTCATAATCAGCTCATCACGGTACTTATTATCATGAGATTTCTCACTTGAAAAATGAATCAATTGTAATTATATAAATATTTAAATGGAGAAAAAATGTATTCGTGATGCCAAAATTTTTTTTTTAACCAGCTTGTTTTTCTACCGATAACTTGAATGTTCAATGTTTTGTTAGAAGTCTTATTTTGATGTAAGTACATTGTGTCAATTGAGAGCTGTAAAGCAGTAGAAATAAAAACTCTAACATGTCAGGTCTTTTATTGAGCAACGTTTTGCTGAACTTAACATCAGCCTCATAAGGCTCACTTTATTTAGATTCAAGAATAATAATAAAAAACACAACATGCGTATAAGTTGCTTGTTAATTATATGGATAGCAGAACTTTTAGGTCAAGAAAATATTTTAAAATTTTTTTACCACTATTTCTTATTTCTCGTATTTAAATCTCCTAGGCTTTCGAAAAGAATTCAAAATGATCTTAACCTTCGGTTTGGATATTCTACACTTTATATTTCAATTACCTGAATTTAGTTTTTGTAGCATGTGACTCGACTTTAAGCCGAAAAAAGCTTTGACTTTCGGTACAGAGTTCAAAATTCCCCATTAGACCCATACTTATTTCAATTTCAAATTTGAAATAAGTTTTTTTTTAAATTTTGGTCGGCAACATGCTCTGAAATTTTAACTGCCGACTCGTTAAGTCTCATTTCACCGTAGATTTCAACCTAAGTGCAATTACTCCACTTTCAAAAAAAGCGATGAGGCTTCTCAAGCGCAAATATTTAAATTACGCTGTCCAACGTATTAACATTACGGGCGCAAATGCGTGAAACATAAATATTACGAAGTGTATTCCATAAAGTGCGGTGTGATCACATATTTCGATACACAAGGAACCTGTTGTGGAAGTTGTAGTACTTTATTACAATTTTTATACTATTTTAGTTGTCTTGTCTTGTCTTGTCTGTATTTGTTGGCCTTGGGTCACGTATTATTGTGACTCCGGTTTGCCGTGTTAAGGTGGCTCAATACCCTATACAGCACATATTTTGAACATTTTACAATAAATATTTATTAAAAGTTTTTAGAAGTATTATTTAATCTGACAATAGTAGAGCTAGTGCTAAATATCATGCAATTTTTTTTATAAAATGTTGTTGATAAATTCTTCACATACCGAAGCTTAACAAAAAATGAATTAACTATCCTTATCTTTTTCAATTTACATCCGATTTTTAATTTGAGTTCATAGGGGGCTCTGCCCCCTACGTGCTCCGCGCGCCAACCCCCGCCATCAAATCATATCAATTTCCACGATTTTTTTAAGAAAAATCAAATGATTAGCCAATCAGAACATGAAGTTTTAATTTTGTTTTCATTGATATTACTTTTTATTTACTTTTTATTCAATTTTTCATAATCTCAATTTCCAATTTACCTGGGCTTCACCAGTCTTAGCCAATCACAAAACGAGTAAAGAGGCTTCATCACGTGACCCATCACTTTTTTCTCTGTAGATTCTCTTCCTTGAACAAATCCATTGGGAGTCACCCGGGAAAAAATTGCTAAAATTCCAATAGGTTTTCCAGAAAATTTAATTGTTTACTTATTTTTCGTATTTCTATATACAACTGAATTTTCTGGGAAACCTATCAAAGTTTTTTCAATTTTTTTCGTGGCGACTCCCAATGGATTCGTTCAAAGAACAGAATAAACCCAAAAAAAATAAAAATCGAATGTTAATTGAGAGAGATTAGGGTAATTTATTAAATTTTTATTTAAGCATCGGAATGTGAAGAATTCAACAACAAAATTTTATGCAAAAAATCGCATCATACTTAGCACTAGCTTTATTATTGTCAGGTCGAATAACACATCTTTTAACTTCCAAAAAACATTTATGATAAAATATTCAAAATATGTGCTTTACAGGGGTGATGGGCCACCTTAAATTTACTGATGTAAGTTTTTTAAATCTGTGGCACCGTTTTCATTACTGACTATACGTCGGCACGGTATTACCGAAGGGTCAGGAGCTATCACAGTGACAATGGGACACGTAGAGAAAAAACCCCACAGTGGTCCCGCCAGTGGACGGAGCGGGGAATTGAACTCAAGCCCTTGAAGGCAAACGCTCTACCACTGAGCCACTGGTAGCTTTTCAATTTTAGTTGACTGATAGGACAGCAACACAAAAAAAATATGAAGTCACAAAAATGTGACTGGGTGTAAACCCTATATTTTTTGGGTCTCTGAACACGAGTCCATGCTTAGAATATTTATATCTGGTCGTATTTTATTCCTAACCTCTAAAATAATTATTAATTTGTGGACTATAAAAATATTAGAAGAGTAAAATAGTAAGTCTATCGGAACTTTAAAATGAAGGGTTTACTGGATCTTAGTTACAGATCATACCGGCTCCTATATAATAAAATTTGTTGTTAACCTAGAAAAGCACGTCGAATCTCTTATTTTGGCTAAATTTAGGTTTATATGATGCAAAATTAGCGTATTACATTTATTTTGGATACATGTTTACAATAGAAGAAAGACTAGTGCTATGCAACGAATGTTTATCTCTAACCTAAACAATAAACTTCCATCTATTTAAAAATTGGTTATCCAAACTCAAACGTTTATAAAACTCTTCAAGTCCCATTCAAGAGTCAGTTTTTTTCCTTTTTAAAAAGTATCGTACACAATATTGATGACTCATTAATAATGCATGAGTATTTATGACAGAAAAAAAATTTACTTTAAATTTTGTGAAATTTACCATTATTCGAGTCGATTTTAGTGTAAATCTTTTACACTTGGTTTCAAGGTTGACTAGTTGAAAATGTATTCTCTAATTTAAAAAAAAATCATAATTGATGAACTGAATTACTCCGAATACGTTTGATCTAAACTTTCACGATTCCATGTTTCTATATGCTGTTAATTGATATTAGGAGACTGTATGGCTAACGATTGGTTAAGCTTGTAAGGCTTTTGTCAGGGATCGGCAAAAAAATGTATTTAATTTTTGCATAATTATGTACGTGATCTCGAAAGACCACAAAAAATATGTGTGAAGAATATAAGTGACTAGTAGCTAACTTTTAGTAAAAATATGTTAAACTATTTATTTACAAACTATGTATAAGATAAGTGAAAAGGAGCGATGTGCTAGGTGCCGAGAGCTGAATTTTTTTGCATAGAGGCACAGCAAGAACAGTGAGTTGTTCTGGATGTACGAGTGAAAAATTTACTGACTATCTGCTTCACAGAGCAGTGCAAAGACAGAAATGCATATTAGAATGATCGAATGTTTGAGCATACAAAGTGAAATGTTATCAGTAAAGTACAAATTGAATTTAAAAAAGATAAACATGGAACTGCCCAAAAGTAAGTCGATGATTTGATTTTTCATGATTTTGCTCACAGAGCAGTTGCAATAAAGCCAAAGTAAAATATGAATTCAATCAAGACACTACAAATATTTTTGTTGAGCTAAAAATTGTCCATTTTTAGTTGTATAAAATTATAACAGATATAAACTTCTGTTGTCAACTAGATTTCTTTTTCAAGAAAGTATCATTTTATCTTTGTTTCCAATAACCGCTTTCAACGAACAAAAAAAATGATCTTCTACTATTAGGTTGTTTAATTTTTAGAAAATACATGAGAATTTGAATGTTAAAAGAGAACAATTTCTTTACTAATTGTTACGGGAGTAGCGCAAAGCGTGCCGGCAGTCAAGCCTCTTAGTTAATTCTATATAATAATTAGTAGCTTTTATTTTAAGAAGGTTCACTACCTTCACGTGGTTAGTCAAGTAAAGGATTAAAAGTAAGGACCTAATTTGACTAGCTCATTTAATTTTAATTTTAGTGGATCGGTAATACTGATGTGAATGAGCCCAATTTTCTATTCTGCTACTCCGTATGTAAACACATAAATCAGCTGTGTAATACACAGAATCGTCTGTGTAATAGTTTTGTAATTAAAAAACTATTATTTTTTGATAAAAACATTGACTTTTTTTCATTGATCTGATTATACAAAATTTTACTTTACAATGTACATACTGTTTTGAAACTTTCAAACTGCGCGCGCTGTTATCAAGTTGCCACCCTACAGATATGCAGACGATATCCTGAGAGAAATAACCTTTCAAGTCGATCGGCACAACTTCACTTGTTCATATCTTTTTTTAAACGGAACCAATCAATATTTTTATGCATTGTATGGTTTCCTAAGGAGTTTTTTCATGGGTGATTAAAGTTTCATTACAATCGGTCTGTTAATTCCATCATAATTCAATAGAAACAGTCACTTTTGCATAAGAACCCATGTTACAGAGCAAACATCATGTTTTTTGTTGAGTACGGCTTTTCTACGCGCCGACGTATGCTGACGTGTATGATGGTGTGCTTGTGTGTGTGGCGTGTGTGTTTGTGTCGGTGTCTGTGTGCGCTCAGGCGCCTCGCTTTCGTTCTGTAGAGATAGTGCTGCTGATAGTTTTGAGACTAGACACACGACTAAGTCTCCGCGTGCGTAACTACACTCAGGTCTGCAGGCTGCTAACCTAAAAGTGTTCTCAGCCAACGTGTCCTTTGTATTGCCTTTCATTTTCTTATACAATAAATACCCGTTCATTATTCTCCAGAGTGAGATTGTCGTTTATCGCTTATGCGCTTTAAAAGTTGTTAAAAGCTTTGTTATGATGTATCTACCCACTAACTTAATCTTGCAAGATACATAGTAGCTCGCATAGTAGGATGACGTGAACATCCGCATATGTATATATACGTTGCCTCCACATTAAAAAACGTATTTTGTTTTGATTAAAAAACTAGGATCGGTCACGATCAGTGCACTACGTTATGCAAAAATATACCATCATTATTTAGCATTAGGTAACAAGTGTACTTGTAAAACGTAGTGCCACTTTCAAGAATCACGAGGAGTAAAAAATTTAATTTATACCCTTTCATATAGAATGAAGTATGTTTATATTGGTCGATTGAAAAGAGAATGTGTAACCGGAGAAAAAACGTTATGTATTGTATAAAAAAACGTTATAAAGTTCTAAAACTTTCACAACAGGTTACTTGTGATCAAAATATGTAATTACACCACACTTGAATGAATGTACTTCGTAATATTTTTGTTTCACGCGTTTTTGCCCGTAATGATAATACGTTGGACAGTGTAGTTTAAAATTAGGCGCCTAAAATATATTAAAATAAGACTCTTAACGAAATATGAAACATTTAAGTTGTCGGTGGAAAAACAAGGTACTTATAAAATGTAGACAACAGAAATACATTTTTTCCAGGGATAAAAATCCTGAATTTCGCTAAATTTTTCTTTCAAGTGAGAAATATAATATTTAGTACCCTGATAAGCTCATTATGTATTTTTACGCTAATAATGTCCTCGAAAGAATTTTCTTATCTTTGGTATATTTAATATTGTTTTTCGTACCTGCGGACGTAAAGCAATTACAGTGCATCCGCTGCGAGGACCGAAGCCACCGCTTACCGGCCACTGAGGTACGAGAAATAATATACGCACCACGGCCGAAAGTAAAGAACACGGAGAAATTTTTTTCTTTAAAAAGTAAGGTACGATATACGGCCACCTACAGGTAGCATGACGTACCGTAAAACTCAGCGTACACAAAACTGGTACCCCAGATTTTAAGGTGCCGTACACCTAACCAATATGTACAGTTCGTATCAGTCATCATAATACTCACGTGCGGTACCTCAAAATCTGGGGTACCAGTTTTGTGTACGCCTAGTTTTGAGTTACGTCACCCGTAGGTGGCCCTACATCGTAACCCACTTTTCAAAGGAAAACATTTCGCCGTTAAGCCTCAGATCGTCCGTATCTTGTCCTTGGCTTTGCCTTGGTCGATAATACACAGGTATCTGAGACTTTCTTTACTTTTCTGGCCTAGGTGCGTCATATACTAATATTTAAAGACATTCTACGGTGACTCGTAACAGCGCACTATAGTTATAATAGTCGTGTTAAGTATGTATCACCGTCCACTGATAGTATATTCGAGAACGTATCTTAAGGTGTTAGACTCAGCTTATTCATAGTTGCTTACTCACCCCACGAACATCTTGATACTCGTCATGAACTATAAAATCTTATCATCCTTAATACTATAGCATTTTATTTAGCTTTGTATCAACACGTTCAACATCATTTAAAGAATGCGTCATTTTACAAACATCTACTTTAAACAATGTTTTATACATACGAACTTTCTCATTTTTTGCACATGAATTAACGTAGATCTTGAGTAAATAAAACTATTCATTACTTTTACAAACGATCAAATAATAATTATACATTACGAAAATCGATTCTTTGGTAAAAAAGTGTGTAGAATTGTTGTTATTTTTTTTTTTTTGCTAGCATCTGTTAAAATATTGGTCTAGTAAGAACTCACTTAAATATAACGCGTATAACTATTATAACATTTCTTGAGTTAACACTTTTAGTATCTCTCTATTAATACCTCCGTAATATTAAAAAATATTCTCCATGATTGTGAAATTTAAATTTTGTTCTAAAAAAAAACATAAATAATAAAAAAATAAAAAAAATATTGTCGACTAATTTGTTTGACTATGTGATATTTCAATTTCCTCAAAGTATAATACGGTATTAATGTAGATGGTGTAAAAACAGTAAGGAAAATTTGCGTCATGCGAACAAAAGGAGGTTCATGCGTAACTCTGAGGTCAACATAACATAAAAAAAGGAGTAAAGAGAAATAGACGCATCCTATGAACATATGTGTATCTAAAAAATAAAACTAAAAAATTGATAATTTTTAACTAAATTCAGGTTATAAAACAATGTAAGCATCTTTAGTTATGTAATTATTGAAGTAGTTCAATCGGTGACTAGCGTTGTGTGCACACCGATAACTTATGTGCGGAAATCCATAACCTGCGCTGAATGAAATTTGTGATTAAATATCTTTTTCTTTTGTCCCAGAAGCTGCTACGTTTATTGAATGACTGAAAAGCTTATGATTTCTCGTTTATTACTCTTGTTTTTGGGTATGCTGACCCAGTTGTACAAAGAATAATCCTGTTAGTCTGGTATCAAAATTGTGTACGTCCATCGGAGCCTATATTTAAAAGATTTATAAACATTTTCTCAAGTTTCATTTTAATAGCCCAGTTTTTACTTTTCGCATGCACCACCTTAACTTCTGCTGTCCTGAGGTTCAATGTTATCTTGACAGTGATTCATCAGTTTTTTTTTGCTAACGGTAACGCTGGGCTTCTTAGGATTTTAATATCATCTTTCTAATAGTTTCAAAGGTACAATACGTTTTTGTAACCTAATTTGTAAGAACCGTTTTCAAGTTATTAACGAAGATGTCTCGAAAACGACTCCTTCATCACAACCGGTTCCACAAAACGTGTTAAAATAGGATGCTTGGAGGATTCACATCTCTAAAACCGTGACGCTACCCTTTCTGAAATTTTAACCAGTGACGCATCATATTTATTTATTTATTTATTTATTTGAAAGCAGAGTATACATAACGTTATACATATAGAACAATTACAGCGATTACAACCCACGCTTCACTGGTAATTGCTACCCTGCAGAAATAAATATATTTTATCTGTTGGCAGGCTAGCGCTTCAATATAATAATAGAAAATTCCAACTGTAAACCAAAATGAACAAAAAACAAAAAAGAAGAAAAAAATCACAACAACGCCTTCTAACGTAATTCTATCAACTATAAACAATCATCAGGGCGTATTATATGTGTATGTAAGGAGTATGTTGAACTAGCCATATATATTTTTATCAAAAGTTTCAGTATCATCCGTGTAGGACACTACCGGACCAGGCGGCATAGTAGTTACCATATCATTGACACATATCGTAAACAGTAAAGGACCTAGGATTGCTCCTGGTGAAACACCAATATCCACTGTTAACTTTTCAATTGTGTCTTTACCTACTCGTACTGTATTGATTCTATCAAGTTTCTCATAGATTAATTTAGTGACGTACTGTAAGGCGTCTTTCGTTCCTCTACTTTTCATGAAACCAAACTGATTATTGGCTTGTATTTTACAGGAAGACAAGAAACTTGATATTCTTTCATGAATAATTTTTTCATATACCTTAGCTATATTTGAGATCAGTGCAATTAAGCGGCAATTCTAACTGGACCCGTCCCGGCGCACGAAAGTATCGATGAAAATGAAAAAAAATATCAGGCGATAGAGTTAAATTTGCTCCATCCGCCTGTGCAGCTTGTTTAATTTGATATTACTTAGAAATATGCAAAAAAAATTACAAAGAATGCACACATTAATTTGCCGATATCACTTGAAAGAATGTACTCCCTTTAGTTTTGGCAGTACTAATGATTTGCGCCGGAGCTAATTGAATTTGCGCTGTGCAAAAAATAATAAGACATTTAACAGATTGTTGTTAAATCGTTAAACTTGCAGTTTGGATGTTTTCTTATTCTTTATGTTTTTTCCTAAAAGGCTTGCAAAAAAAGTTACAACAAATTTAATGAATAACAAACTATCCATCGGTGGAAGGGCAAATGATCAAACGAAAATTAATTATAACTTTTTTTCTGAACTTCTTAGAAGAACACAATAAAAGTGTGAAGTTGCTAAAAATGAAAATTCAAATGTAAAAAATGTATTTGCTAAATGTTGTAATCAGCAGAATAAAAGTTTAATCCTGACAGTGACCACAGACATCTAGAAATTCTTAGTATAGCCTTTAGACACGATATTTTTTACTAAAAAATAATATGAATTAGCTCCGTCAAGAAACTCAGAGAATCCAAAAGCATAATCAGTTGTAAAAACTTGCTGGGTTGTTGATGTACAGCATGAGACAGTTCCTTATTTAATACTTCATTGGCAAGGTTCAGGTACTCGTACTGCATCTTTTCAGGTACGATATGTTTGACCAAGTCATCTGGAGGATCTTCATTGACATTGTAGGCTGCATAATATATAAGCTCATAATAATATATTTGTTAAATAATTTTTTGTTTCATGCCAACTTTATATGAATTTTTTTTAAAATAATTGAATGATTTAAATAACGAGCTTTTGATTTCCGGTATCACAATACACTCCACTGACCGAGCTTTTATCTAATAATTACATATTTAAAATAAGAAGCTGACAATACCAAGTATAAACGTATAGTGCAGGTAGATGTGATTAATTGTTACCAAATATTGTTGTACTTGTAAATATTGTACACTTGTAAATATTCATTTCGAATGCACAATGACATTATATTTTGTTTATTTATTCTAATAAATAAAACACTTTCACCCAACGGTAACATAAACATAATTAAATTTAAATACAACTACGCAGAGAGGGTGATTTTTATTGGAAAATGTTCTTTACATTTAAGTATAAATTTCTATTATATTATTTGTTTATCACACTTATAGATAATATATTGTTCTAAGTTCAAATAAATCGTTTATCGGAGTACAATTTGATACATCAAGTATTGAAAAGAAAGACATTATCTCAATGGATGATGTTTGTTACAACAAATAAATATTTAATGAAAAACAATGAATACGTATTCATGCGCAACTATATGATGATTGAATTACTAAATCTAAATTACTATATCTATTAAGTGTTATTTCTTTTACAACAACATAACTCATTTACCCAAACAAAGTATTTTATTACACAGATTCTCATAAAAAATTTAATGTATTCCTTACGATTATTTTAGATCATTTATTAGTGTATCATTTTAAATGCTGTAAAAACCATAATAATTCTACTGAGAAACAATTGGCTGAGTCAAGAAATTAATTATTGACTTTAAATAAATATTAATATGATCACATATTACTTAAAATATTATGCATTTATTTCATTTAAAATAATATTATTTCTGTGTCAGCAAAACAACTGACTCGAAATAAATAAATCATCTTTCCGAACGCAATCATATAAATATATTTGTTCTTCGCTCTGCCTGCGTGTATGGATCGGTGACAGAGAGAGATACGTCTCATAAGCGCACAGGATCTTCTTTTTGCTGGTGTGATGTGGATCAGAGAAGGAGACAATCTCTGGAGCGCGGGCAATCGTCTCTCTGCTATGGTGTATCTTGACCGGCAACAAATACAAGCTCTGGACCTCAGACAATCCTTACTCTCTGCTGGCGTATATTAATCGGCGAAAGAGATATGCTCTGAAGGGCAGATGATCGTTCTCTGCTGGCGTATCTTGACTGGCGAAAGAGACAGGCTCTGGAGGGCAGACGATCGTTCTCTGCTGGCGTATCTTGACTGGCGAAAGAGACAGACCCTGGCCCAAAAAAGAGAATATTAGTTTGTAAAATGTATTATTGTATTAACATATTTCATTTTGGTAATGCTAAAAAGTATGTTTTTAAAAAATTATTACTTAAATCATTCACACGCAATATTCATACATGATCCTCATCGTAGTCATCGTTATTTTCATAATCAAATTCACTGTCTTCGTCACCTTCTTTATCACTTTGCTTTTCTTTGTCTTCTCCTCTGTTATTTAAAAACTTTTGGAGAAGTTCTTCAGACGGAACAAAATTGAGTAGGTTGCCGTTTTTAACATTATGCTTAACCATATCTTTACATATCATGATGGCATTCAATGTTTCTAAACTAAGACGGTATCTTGTCTTGGTTTTAATATTACGCTCATAACTCCACTCGCGCTCTGGCATTGCATTACTATGCGGTATAGTCAATAAATGTAGCGGTAAAGTTGAAAAATTACTAAAGTGTAACTCATTGTTGTCTCTTTCTATTTTCCCTACGTTACACCAAAATTTATCTGGTTCAATATTGACATCAAACTGAGGATTAAGATTTACTAAATAATTCCACTCACGCTCAATAATATCTATCGGAACGCCATACGCCATCATCTGCACATCTTGGAAAACTTCTGATAACATCCTGAATCATCTCTTTATTATTCTGATGGAAGTTATTCGATATAGAGTTTTGAGGTGCTAAATAAGACAGACAGTAATATCGTCACCATTTAGTTTCTAACCGATGTCTAAACTCCGTAGCCAGACGTTTCCAAAAATTTTTACAATTATTCATGAATTCATGACGATCCTCAACGTTTACATTTTCTCTTTTTCTTACAGCGTCATCTTCAATGTTTATGTCGTTGAGCTGTTTCATATTTAATTCATTATTATTGACATCGACTATCAAAATATTTTGTTGAATGTAGTGACGCGGGAACAGACTCGACAAAATTTTTTTATAAGTCCAAAAATTTGTTTGTACACTGTATGAACTATCACTTTTTCGGTTTGCAGAAGTCGATTTAAATTTTCTACAATAGGTAGAGCATTTAAAAAAAAGAATAAATAACATTTTAATTTTTATCCAAAATGGCTATGCAGTCGAATCGAGGTTTCATTGACATTCTTTAAGTCATTCATGGCCTGTGATAATGGCTCCCACTGCTCTAATAATCGATATATACAGGGACCTAAGGACAGCCATCTCGCAGTTACGTGCCGCAAAATTTTTGTATCGTCAAAATTTCCGTTGATTTGTTTTTGTTTCAAAACATGTTGACGTTTTGGTGACTTCAAAAAATTATATATGTCTCGAACAAAATCAAGTACCTCGTGTGGCATTTCTCTTACAGCATAAGTAGCACTTGAGTGTAAAGCATGGCACGGACAACTAATTATAGTGATTCCGGGATAATAAACCGAAAAATGCTGAGCTACAGAGTTGTAACACCCTTGCATGGTACTGGCTCCATCGGAACGAAAAGCGTGTATTTTGGATCGTGGAATCACAGTAAAGTTTCGGAACGATTCATCTATTCTTATGTATAAGCTTTCAGCGGTAGCGTCAGAATTCTCATCATCGTCATTATACACTGCGATTAATTCGAACAAACTTTTCATAATTCTTTGTACTTTATCGTTCCAATATCTAATAACGATGCATCCGTGTTTTTGTACCGACAAATCTGTAGATTCATCGAATTCGATCGCACCGCCATACATTGCCACTACATGTATAAGTTCTTCTTTTCGTGATGGAGCGATTTTGTGTACTATTATATTTTTTAATGTTCGCTGTTTCATCTTGATACGGCGTAGCGCTTGCATATTTTCAGAAATATTTACAATAAGAGGCAATAGCGAATCTACGAGTTACAAAGGCAAATTATATTCTGCAAAGAACAAGGTAATCATAATTTTGATTCTAGCTTTCTGTCTCTCAAACAAATCTTCTAAATCTTCCATATCAGCATCATCATCATCAGCATCATCACCTAATTCTTCCATTTTTTGTATGTGTCTATGAGAAATTCCATATTTACTTGTTGTTGTCAAATAAGCACCAAATCGTCTCTAGCAAACAATGCATTGTCCCTCGTACTCATTATCAAGACAACCACGCAACCATCGTCTGAACTTCTGTTGTAGTTGCCACTCGTATCTATACTTTTGACGGAAAATTTGCTGAGGTGGACGTCCATAGAACTATATTAGTTTTAAATTTTTGTATATGAAAGCGTAAAAACTCTAATTACAACTTTAATTAAGTTAATACTAACAAATTACGAGTAACATTAGCAAGCACTTTATATTGCTGATCAATGGTAAGAAATATTTATTCTAAGTATTGTTATGTGCAGACCAATCATTCGATTCTTCTTTTTTATTTATTACTATTTTAAATTAATAGTACGATTAACGTACAAGATAATCAAATACATTGAACGCAGCAAAAAACAATTATTGAAAGAGTCTAAGTCGTCTCTAAAATGCTCCGAGGGAATCGTCATCTGAATCCAGTTAATATCTAATGCCTGGCATTTGAAAAAAATTTACTCTCATTTTATGCATTAATCAAGGTCGTGGGAGTTTTTCTCGCGCTATATGTATTCAAACGAATTTTTTTTTCTTATTTTTACATCATTATATTTTGTATTTAGATGCAAAAAAAAAATTTATCTAGCGGACGCGAGAGAATTGTTATTATAAGTATTAAGAGAGGTACGTATAACAATTTGTTAATTTATAATTATCATCATGAACGAAATATTAAAACATTAGCGATATTCACAATAGTTGAGAAATTACTGCAGTCACCACAAATATATCCGCAACAACTACAAATCATCATATAAAAATTGTTTGTGAAATTAATTAAGATTAATAGTCTCGTTTATTATAGAAGGAGAACTTTTATTTACCTCTGTTATTATGAACATATGAAATTGTGACGAACAAAAGCCATCAATTTAAGTTATTTTACAGATACATAACTGTTTTTTATAAACATTCGATGAAGTAAACAATATTTATTCGCAACTAATTTTGCATATTTTTCGTATCCATAACTTTCCTACTGCTAAATTTTATTGATTACCAAATTATTTGTTTCGAGAGAAGGAGACGGAGAAAATTTTTCCTACCTCGGCCGTTTTTGAGAGGCTGGTGTGCCCTCCGTAGGAAAAATAAATGTAGATGTTGAATTATAAGATAAATAACACTCGTGATGTTTCGATCATTGCATCCGGTATACAATAATGGCACATTTATGATATTTCTTTAGTAAGTTGCTGCTTCAAGAAGCTTGTATAATCATTGATTTCACTATAATGTAGATATTCAGAATATGTCATAGGTACAAGTAAAGTTTGCGTATCGACTAGTAAAAACATAATACCGTTAATCATAATTGTATTTGTAAAGAACGAAATGTATATATATATATATGTATATATATATATATATATATATATAAGCAATTTTTAATTGAAAAACCAAAGTTTAGTGGCTGCAGTATTTAAAATGACAGATCAGATTTGCCTTCAGAATATTTTTCCTCAAACGTTTCCTCGTAAAAATTCGTCTTCCATAAAATTTTAACTTGTCAAGAAAATTTGACCATATAGGCACGTAAAATCGTGTATGCAACACGGGCGGAAGGAAAGAAGCCTCAGATCGTCCTTTCATCGTTATCGGTAACGCCTCAGACGACAATACATGGACGATCTGAGACTTTCTGTAGTTTAATGGCCTACGTGTGTTATATTCCATACTCATTAAGAGTAAACGTCTAGGAGTGCGTATACACATTGCAGTTAGATTCTGATACATGCACTTCAGAAAGTAGAACATTAATAAAAATCAAGCTATCAGGCACCGTAGTTTGGTGTAAAAGCTTGATAAAAGTAGCGTTTAGAATAAGCGTCGTAAAGAGTTTAGCTTCTTTAAGTTCCAGCGATTGCTAACGATGAGTAAGTTTATTGGCTAGACAGATATCGTGTCCCGGTAATTAATACACTCTATACAATAGAGCTTTTGTATGCTGAAAGTCGGTGCAAGACGGCTCCGAACAAAGTATTTGCGAAACTAATATATGATGTCGAGCATAGAACACAATAGCTCTACTTCGTGGGAGGCTACGTCGGGTAGGCTCCTACTTTGTCAAAATATTGTAACGCACGACCAAAAAATCACGATTATTCGGTATTTACCTCAGACAGTTAGCTTATACATAAAAAAAAAATACTTACGATAGTCTCGCAAGAAGAAGAACGCCAAACTGATTTTTCACATTTAGTTGAAAAAAACACTCCTTATATCTCAAACATAGATCGCTACTAATAGCTCGCCAGTAGAATACTCACAAAATACAAAAAATATATGAGACTCAAAGTTAAACCGTCCTCCTGATAATATAGTGTACTTAAGTTTTAGTGACAAACAGACGAAAGGTATATATTGCATGTATCGATTGCGCGAATATCCATCTGCTCACTGTTGTACATAAGGTAATTCGATATAGTATTGATACGTTATCGATTATTAAACATTTTTCTGAATATTATCAAATAAAATAATTACATTCGCATGTTTAATCTGTTGTATTGACCGAATACGATAAGAGTTTAGTAAAGAATAAAAATGGTGTAAACTATCGTGCAAGTCCATTATACTGTTAATTACAACTTAGAAACCGCGGCCAAAACAAGGATACAGCGAACAAATTTTTTTTTTATTATTGTAATACAGTAATCAGTATTGTCAGCAGGTGTTGCTAACTTGATATTAAACCTTTTATGGCAGTAATATCATTAAAATTATTTCATGACAGTAATGCCTTTCGTTCATAAGTTTGTGATTGTAACTTAAGTAGTTATTAAAAAATTCATATCGATATGAAGTACTCAGTTACTGCAAACTACTTAGGTTCATGATTTCGGATAAAAAGACAAAAAGTTATCAATGTAATTGTTTAGTCATATCTACACACATCTACATTGTAAGATATAAATGCAGTGAACATGCCATTAGTTGCACTGTTACTTAGGGATGAAAAAAGATATTTTTATTTAAAAATTAAGTTTAGAAGATTGAATACCTCTATCCAAAATGTTGGCCTAATACAGAAATTGATATATTTTCCAAAAGACATAATTAATAAGGAATTATGAGTGGCATTCAAAAAAACAATTTCATAGTAGACTGTTTGAAATTTAATTTATTTTATATTTAAATAAAAGTAATAAATTGCAATAGTGTTTTAGTTACTAATCGTTGTACCACAACTAAAAAATTTAGATAAATTATTAGTTTTTTTTACATGCGTCTCTAGCGAAACTAGTCAGCAAATCAGAGGCAGTAAGTAAAAATCGCTTGAGAATGACTCCAGTATCTTTCGCGGAACCGCTAAGCAAAGCAGATTGATTACGTAACTGGCAAGCGATCGAGAGAGCTTCCTTAATCTCTAGTGGAACTGCTCAGCAGAGCATAGTTCGAATCATCTCGTCAGAAAACGATCGTCTACCGGCTAAAGCCTGTCTCTTTCGCCGGTAAAGATACACCAGCAGAGAACGATCCTCTGCCCTCCAGAGCACGTCTCTTTCGCCGGTCAAGATACGGCAGCAGAGAACTATCGTCTGCCCTTCAGAGCATGTCTCTTTCGCCGATTAATATACGCCAGCAGAGAGTGAGGATTGTCTGAGGTCCAGAGCTTGTATTTGTTGCCGGTCAAGATACACCATAGCAGAGAGACCATTGCCCGCGCTCCAGAGATCGTCTCTTCTTCTGATCCACATTACACCAGCAGAAAGAACATCCTGTGCGCTTATGAGACGCATCTGTCTCTGTCGCCGATCCATACACGCAGGCAGAGCGAAGAACAAATATATTTATATGATTGCGTTCGGGAAGACGATTTAGTTATTTCGAGTTCGTTATTTTGCTGACACAGAAACAACATTATTTTAAATGAAATAAATGCATATGTTAAGTAATATGTGATCACGATCTTATTAATATTTATTAAAACTCAATAATTGATTTCTTAATTCAGCCAATTGTTTCTCAGTAGAATTATTATGGTTTTTACAGCATATAAAATGATACACTAATAAATGATCTAAAATAATCGTAAGGAATACATTAAATTATTTATAAGAATCTGTGTAATGACATACTTTATTTAGGTAAATGAGTTATGTTGTTGTAAAAGAAATAACACTTTATAGATATTTAGTCATTTAATTATCATATATTTGCGCATGAATATATATTCATTATTTTTCATCAAATATTTATTTGTTGTAACAAACATTATCCAGTGAGATAATATCTTTCTTTTCAATACTTAATATATCAAATTGCACTCCGATGAACGATTTATTTGGACTTAGAACAATATATTATCTATTAGTGTAATAAATAAATAATATAATAGAAATTTATACTTAAATGTAAAGAACATTTTCTAATAAAAATCACCCTCTCTGCTAGTTGTATTTAAATTTAATTATGTTTATGTTACCGTTAGGTGAAAGTGTTTTATTTATTAGAATGAATAAACAAAATATAATGTCTGTGTGATTTGAAAAGAATATTTACAAGTGTACAATATTTACAAGTACAACAATATTTGGTAACAATTAATTACATTTACCTGCACTATACGTTTACACTATGTATTGCCTGCTATTATGAGCATATATATTATACGTCAAATTAATTATTGCGTATCTACATGAGAAAGAAGTTATGTATAACATGGTAATAATAATAATATCATTATTACAAAATAATAATAATAGTAATAATAATAATGATAACATTAACAGCAACAATAATAATGATGTTACATTTTTATTTGATTGCGTCGTATACACACTAAATTTTGTGGCTGAATTCCTGAAAAAAGCTTATGGTATTTGTATTTATTATGCCCTATATTATTGAAATCCAAGTGATAGTAGCCAAAAATATTGATAAATAAAGCTTTATTAATTCAAGTTAGAATAAAAGTAATGTGATTTATTTACGAAAATTTAACATCATTCTGTAGTATAGCTTGATTACGTAAATAGACTCTAAATAAACATTGTTTATTTTTGCAATTTCATCATTAAATAATTTCTAGAAATAATCACTATAGTGAGCTACACTAAATGTAACTCTAAACTTCATTTGAATGTCGCGCGCCTTCTCCGTTGTCTGCATACTGTGATCTGTGCAATACTGCAAACTTAATCTCTAAACCTATGATCATCATGTTATCATGACTTGACTATCACGGCCTCGGAGGAGCTCGGAGGCCTCTGTGACCACCGATACAGTTATATATTTCAATGTGTAGCTATATATTTTTGGAGGCCTCAGAGCTCCTACGAACTACTCCGAGGTCCTACTTCGAACAAATCTAATATTAGTATAATACGGACAAATTTCATAAAACGGAAATACAGAGGTACTAGATAAAGGAAAAATTTATGATCTGGAAAATTTACAAGCATTCATCTTAACGACAACTTTAAAAGTTTTCGTTGAAATAAATGCTTGAAACTTTGTCAAGCCATCCCTTTTGATCTCATTTAGTGCCTCTGTATTTCTTTTTTTTGATGTCTTGTAAAAATAAGTACAGTTTTCTACCATCGATTCATCTCTAAGATAAGTTATACATGTATATCTCTATACATACATACGTACATACATGCATACACATATATGCAAAGTTTGCAGATACCATATCCTTACGTTTATACCATTGTAAAGTTGGATTGTTCTGTTTGTGTATGTGTGCGAGTGAAGCGGGTCGTGTTCAACACTGTAAGCTGCAACCTAGTGCAACTCCTACAGCAGATACTTATAACTTAAACCGTTACAGCTGAGTTATATCGGGGATGTCGGTGTCGGTGCTAGGTTGGTGCCAGAAGTGAAGTGCGAGAAAGGGCGTCAACCATCAATCATGGATCTGATGGCGGTGACACGGTGACAGCTTAGTCATCATCGAGGTTGGCGAACTTAGTGTCATGTCGTCTTCAGAGATAATGCACCTGTCAGTACAGTGGTCAGTTATCAAAATCTAACAACTGCACT
>JAPYYV010013999.1:0-16568 GCA_030522625.1 Copidosoma aretas
TTTTCCAACCCTGTAATGCTGGAATATCTCTCGCGATCGGGCCAATCCAAACAAAAGAGACGAGCGTAAAAATTGCGGAGGCCAAAATCGCAAACACAATTATTTCTCTAATAATGTTCTTAATATTTTTGTACGAATTTACACTGACATAAATGAATTAAAAAGGTATTTTAGTTACAACAATTTTTACATCGATACATCAAAACATCGATGTTTTTTTCGATAACATCGATGTAGTTTCGATAGTTTTTAAAAACATCGATGTGATATATATATCGATGTTTTTTTTTCAATTTGCCCATCCCTACAACAGAGTAAGAAAAATGGAAATTATATTTCGTGAGTAGACTTATCTTACATTTGAAACTTTAATAGAGTAGTTTTTAATAGTTTATACGTATATAATGTAATGAAATAATAGGTTACATTATAATAATAATAATGTCTTCGTATATTCAGTTACTTTATCACATAATATACACATACATACACAGTTAGAAATTTTGTGTAGTTTGCCATTTTACACTTATTATTTGTAAAAATTACTCAAAATAGTTGTACTTCGTTCCTAAAGTTTGTGTATAAAATATGAGTAATACTTACAATGGCTAAATAACACAAGATTTGTGAACACTTAACACGAAATTCATACAAAACGTGTGTAGTTTGTTCAATTTGAAACAGAATTTTTCTGTTTATAACTAAACAGATTTTGAACAGTGGCACGCATCGGACACTGGGGAAAATCATTTTGCGCGTTGTCGAGGATTCGCATAGACGCCTGGGCTGCCGAGAGGTGTTTCTGAAGACTGGAAAAAATTCTGCTCTCCGCACTCACGCAAAGAGCGCGGGGGCTTACGCTGCATTTTACTCGGCATTTTAGGATAGTCTATCAGGAAAAATTTTTTGCCGCTTCTTGCTCCCTCGTGAGAGATGTATGGCTCTTGACTTGGCTTGAATTTATTTTTCTTGGGGTGGAGAAGAACTATTAGTGACGCCTGAAAACGGAATGGGCATTTAAGTTGATCCACGAGCACGTTTGTGTTGTGATTATTCATAGAAAGGAGTCGTTATTGCTGCCTCTCATCTTTTAGTAATTAATTCAGAATTCAGTTAACATCCATTTGATGCTGTGATAAAAAATTGTGTTGCACGTATATCGGTATGATTACATTTGCAATTAATTCACCGTAATAGCTATGGGCAAAAGTTCAAAAAGAATACTGAAAAGAAAAAGACAACTTTTGCGCAGTGCCAAAACTTGAACGTAACATGAAACCATAGTAAACTCGATCAACTCCGATGGGGTAGCTTTCGGGGCGAGCGAGCGAAATAATTACTCGCGAGTTTTAAAATTACTCCCCGATACTTCATTACTTCACACTCCTAACCTCCATATGCGGCGCTGAATGCTAAAGCTGATTCGATTGCCGACGTCTCCCCGGGACCGGCGGGGCAGTTAGTAGCGAACATTAATTATGCGCGACCCGCCCATTCGGCGCGCGAATGCAATCGGGCTGCCAAACAGTTTGGAAGTTTCAGCAGCGGGAGATAAGCCGGGGCACGGTGATGGCAATGGTGTTGGTAAAAAGTTCACCGAGGGCCCTGCGGTCATTCTTCCGGCTCTGTGTGTCCCGTAACGAGAGGTGTGACCGCAGGAGAGGAGCGGCGATGGATCGGAGCATATGCTCAAGGAGCGCACAAACGGGGAGCGAACGGAACGGGGGAAACGTGCTAAGTATCGGCTGCAAGCTCGACTTGCGGGGGCACTCGCGCGAGCCCAATCCAACCTCTCTTTGCCGTGGATTCTCGCTCCCTCTGATGGTAGCAGCTAGCCGGAGCTGGCGGTCGGGGCAGCAAGTTGCAAAGTGGCTTCGCCGGCAGTTCGCAAGACCGACGGAGAGGACACTCGCTCTCTCTCTCTCTCTCTCTCTCTCTCTCTCGGAATAGCACGGAAAACGAAAGGGGGCGGGTGATAGGACGATGACTCGCCGTGTATTAATGCTCGAATGCTCGCTCAAGTAGATTACAGAACTCCGATGGGCTATATACAGCGCCACCAGTGCCGTCGTTTTACCACCAGGTACATCCGCAGAGGCCGGGGAAACTTTGTGAGAGCCAGTTCTGGGCTGCTACGGAGCGTGGTTTTATATTTGCTGTGGCTTCTGTCGTTCGAGGAAAGGAGTCAAGGCCTATTGTCCGGCGGCACTCGATGGCTCTCCTTCGGCTTCATCGGAGCGTTAAACGCGAGTTTTACGTTTCCTTAACCCCCACCGCTCCTACCACTCCGAGTTTTGATTGGCTGCGCATATCGGTATAACAGATGAATGCCCGATGCGGAAGCTCTGACAACTTTGCGCAAACGCTGCGCCCCGGCTGGGGGGCCAGCGCGAAATGTTTCACATCCAAGAGCGCGGGGGGGGGGGGGGGGGGAGAGGGCTTCGCGTGTTTATTAAAAATTTTATGAAACCGAGCTTTAGCCGCGGGATGCGCGGATTGATGTACATTTAAATTGGAACATGCACCCCCCCTCCTCGCTTCCTCTTTTTTTCATCAGCAAAAACGTGTACGAGTGCCTCCCCTTCCGACGGGCACTTTGAGCCCGCGCGCTGGAAAAATATAATTTCAAAGTGTTTGCCGAAGGGGAGGGGTTTGGGGGATTGCTTCTGTGTACAAGAGGTTGTATAGATAAATCCGGTGTTCGCGTAAGCACTGATTTTTTTTGCTTCCCTGCAGTTTGCACCCTGAAACTCCACCCTTGTAAATAAACCACTCGACTTACATAAATTCGACTTATGGATGAGCCCTCGTGGTAGATGATGATGACGATGAAAATGTTCATTTCAATTAACGTGAGTACACGCGAGGGTGTTGTAAATTACAACCGCGTCCCTTTACGTCGCCGAAACACTGTCTTCGTCAAAAAATAGAAATGGGTATAGGTACCTGGCTCATCGTCTGACGCGCTATATGCTATGAGAGAATAATCTTCGCTCGCAAAGTTACGGCTAAGAGTCCGGTATTGTTCGAAGTTTTTAATGATCGACGTAATTGCCCACTAAAACAGCCATCAGAGTTGCCTATCGATTCTCCACCCGCGCCGAAGTTATGCATATATAGATATACGTACTCTCTATTCTGTTTTGGAACCCGATCCGCGTCATGAAAAACAATGCTTGTTGGCAACTACAGAATTGAATTGAATTGAAATCAGATTTATTTATGCCTAGACCTGTGTGGCCAAAAGGCAAGACAGAGTCGGAGTATGACAGACCATTCTTCCTCTCCGGTGACGAAAAAACAAAAAACCGCGGCGGTGGTAAATGCACTCGCGAGGGGGGGATTACGCACATAGTGCCGGGGATTACCGGCATTTCGTGATATTAGAGGTAGAAGTAATGGCTGCTACGAGGAGGTAGGCAGGCGGGAAGGTTAAGGGATTTAAGGGGCGCGAGAGTGCACGGGATGAGAAAGAGGTTGGCACATATACGTAGCGATAGGGAGCTTTTGCTCTCCAAGTAATGAATAACGGCGCGGCGAAAGGAGTAGGACGCGACTTCTCTTATCCTCCCTTCCTCTTGTCTGTATGCTCGGTAACGTGTGTGTGTGTGCATGCTGAATCCCGGCATCGGCGCGAAGGGCTTAAGTGGATGTGCTTTGGTTTTGCGAGAGCCTACAGGAGCCTTCCCTCCTCCCCGTACGGTTGCGAGAATGTGCGGGACGGATGAGCCGAGAGAGCGAGCTGCGGAGTAGACTACTCACTCCCGCACGGCCGTCGCTCCAGGGTAAACGATCTTTCAGTTATTGAATATGCATGGTAACGAGGTGTTCCTCCGTCGCTTCGGGTCCAAGGGAAGATGCAGTGTTTGCATGGACGAACGACCTCAAGCGAACAAGATTTTTTCAGTTTATTGTGTTTTTTTTTTTTTTAGTTAAAAATTTTAAAAGTGCTCCCGTTGGCTTCTTCTACTCCCAAGGAAATCAATTCACCGAAAAATCGTGGTCTAATGGAGCTTCCAAATTGCACTGCGGCCCGAGTGGCCGAAATTGAGCAAGTTGGAGCAAAGTTGTTTCAAGAAAGAGAGCCAGTCCTCTTCCTCTCGTCCGCATCGACGTGAAGGTGTACAGAGTAGCACAGTCGATAGAGCGATCCATTGTCCAGTCAAGTTGCGCTCGCTCCATATCTATATAAATATACCACTGCAATAACTCACGACACTCGATTCGAGCGCTGCACCGGCGAGGCTTTTCCCGTCAGAATTTCACTCAGCCGCCCTACCTTCGATATTCCCCCGTATCTTCTCCTGCTGCTGTTCCCGTTCACTCGACAACGCCTCCGTATCGCCAGTTAGCCTTTGTTTCTCGTTTCCCGCGGCGACGCTGACGGCGTATATGGTTCCCCGCCCGTAGCCAGATAACGAGATGGCAACGGAAGCCGAGCAGCGGAAATAATAGTCCGATCTTGTCGCGGAGTCGCGCGATAAAAAATAAGAGCGAGCCCGCGGACGTCGCGTTCCTCGTTATTCCCGGGTTAGGGGGCAGGTGGCAAATAAGCGAGGCGGGCGCAAGAAGTGCCGGTCTACGGAGAAAACGCGGAGGCGGGGAAAAAGAAGGCGGGCGTTGATGGAGTAGAGCGCGCAGTCGTGCATGCATGGGGTTGGAGGAGCAAATGTAAACACGCGCACGTCTGTGGGGTGGACTGCTCGTTAGGCGGGGATAAAGTGATTGTTCGTATGCCAGCGCCGGGGCCGTTTTGGAGGGCGCTCGGGTTAAAGGGTGGAATAATCGGATCGGTTTAGCGGACGGTTGTAGCCCAGACGTCGCTCGTCACTGCTATGCAGCGGAGGTGCAGGGGCACGAGATGGATACACAACGTACCTGTATACGTACTTGAGAGCAAATAATTGAATTAACTCCATGAGCGATCGCTTGTTTTTTGTTGACTGTGACGCGTGAAGGGGTTCCTTATAGGTCTTACGAGGTTTGGAGAACGTACGGTAAGGATGTGATGGAGGGAAAAACACAGAAGTATGAGTTTGTGCATGACCTTTTCGTCGAACGTCACCGCGCCGTTGCAGAAGCACACTTCTTGTTGGAGAAATACTTATCAAATTTCAGGTCGAAATTGTGAATCTAGAGGATTCGGTGATATAGGATTGCATTATTCTCAGAGCATCTGACTTCTTTAATTCGTTAATTCGATCTTGAAATTAAGATTTTATTAATAAAATTAATTTCTGTTTGGATGTATTGATTGTTATAACCAAGTTGTTTGCCGAGTCTTAAAAAAGTATGCAATAAATAAATGATTAAAATATCTTACAGAATTATAGTTCAACGTAAAAACGGAAATGATGACTAAAAATATTAAATAAACAAATTTGTTCGTCATAAACAATGGAAAAGTTTAAAATCTTGACCAATTCAGACTAATTGATTAAAAACACTTCCTCAAACCTCGTTTTTATTAATCGATGAGTTTCAAGTCCAGAGTCACTATTTATACCGATCGTTGAAAGGGGGGTAAGGGGAAACAAAATACCGATCGATACCGATACATAATGAACGCGCCCAGAGCTAATCAGCAGAGGTGTCGTATTGAACTTTCGCGAATGCATTATCGGCTCGCTCTCGCGTTATGTGGCTTGTACGAGCAAACAAACTCAGGGCCGCGAACGCGCACGGT
Source organism: Copidosoma aretas (assembly GCA_030522625.1). Classification (NCBI taxonomy): domain Eukaryota; kingdom Metazoa; phylum Arthropoda; class Insecta; order Hymenoptera; family Encyrtidae; genus Copidosoma; species Copidosoma aretas. The sequence continues at coordinate 5,687 of JAPYYV010013999.1, forward strand.
TTAAGCAGAGACGCAATCAGTGTTGGGGCGTTAAATCGTGCATTGTACGTACGTCTGTCCGTCCGTGTGGATATTAGCCACGGCTAATTTGCAGGCTCGAAGAGGCAAAATGACGCTCCACGTCGCTTTGAACTCGCCCCCCTCTCTCGCTCCCTCTGTGCATATTTGCACAGCCGTCACCGGTTCGCGGTCGCATGAAAATAACCCTACCTCGCATCGTTCAAAGAACAAAGTGTATAATTGCTCTCGGTTCGTCGTGTGTATTTGTACGTCTGCGGGTTGGAAAAAAGTTTGTTGACGCGGCTGTTTCTCTCAAAGCGTCCGTGGCCCGTTTAGTAAAAGGTTCACCGTGATTATCGATTTTTCGGGCTGTATCATTTTTTTTTTTTTTTTTTTTTTTTTTTTTTATAATTTTGTTTTTTCTAATTTTTTTTTTCCATCAAAATCATTCTTGCCCCACGCTGGGCATTCGCAGGGCGAAAAGAAAAATCGGCCAAAGAGGATTCCAAAAAAGGACAGAGCGGACAAGTTTAATCGGATTACGCGCAGTCGGCCCCGTATAGGTAACAAAAATAATGGCAAATAAATAATCCGAGCACTCGAAAAGTAGAAGAAGGAAAAACTCCCCTAATACCCCGACGACTCCGTCAAACGGCGCACTGCGCCCTTTAACGAGTTAAGTATAATGAGTTGCCCAGTTTGCAGTACAAAAAATAGAGGACACGAGCGGCTTGCTGCTCGTAATTAGAGAATTTGTGCGTGCATCCAGTTCCCCGGATCGACATCAAAGCCGTGGTGCGTACGTATATGTATGCATATGGTATTTGATAAAAATATAAGAGCCAGTCATCAGCCGGTACAGCACGTATAGCATGCAGGGGGTACAAGCTCCCGCAGCAGACGCGAGACGGGAGGGGCTCGAGGGGCGGCACGCAGCGCTTGGAAAATAAATGAATAAATAAATGAACAATGATCGATCGAATTAAATCCCGTGCGCTGCGAGAGACCCGCCTATAATGAAACCCGAAGCTCTGCCTCCGATCCCTCTCCGTTCGGGAGCTCGTTTCGAGAGCAACTCCGAAGGGAATTGACGGACACGCGCTGCCACGCACACGCGAATCGACTGTTGTACCCAGCCAGGGATCCCGACGTAGGTACGTACGTTCGTATGTATTGTATACACGGACTCGATAGCGCTACACGCAGCGGCCTGGAAACGAGTGGCTCGTTTTATCTCCCTCCCTACCTCCCTGTCGCTTAGCGACTTCAAAGGCACGGTCCAGTGAAAAAACGGGGGCTTGCACATTAGGTCCGCCAGCCGGGGCCGAAGCGCATCGGGAGCGCAACGTGTGTAGTGCAGTGGCAGCAAGGGGGGGGGGGGGGGAGTATCCAATTGTCCTCTGCCCCGGCAACCGGTGTCCCCGGGGGGCGGTGCGCGCGTACTCACCACACTGATGTATGGGAACTTCATCGTCACGCGTCCACGGCCGCCCCCGTTCTCCTTCAACCTACTCTCTGCGATTTTTTTCATCTCGTCCTACGACTCTCGGTCTCTTCCCCTCGTCGAGAGACCGGAGCTTTTGTTCCGCAGCTTCGATGATGGCGTCGTGGAGGGGTGGCAGTGACTAGCAGGTTGAACGACGGTGACGACGATGACTGCCAACTATACATACGTGTATGTATACAACGTGTGTACCCTCTAACATCTTATTAAAAAATTTCCAAGCTACCCCCCTGCTGGTCCTCTGTGACCCGACAGCGCTTGGCTCCGCGCACATATAGGTACTTTTCTGCACGCTCGAGCGACAGCAGTACAGTAGAAGCAGCACACGCTCGTGGAGAGATGTCCTCTGTTGAAGTGCACTTTGGGATTTATGGGGGACCCTCTTTCCTTCTCTGTGGATCGCAATTTTGCCGGCCACAGTGCGTTTCTCTGGCGCCGCGGGTATCGCTCGCGCGGACGCTCCGCTGAAAATTTCTTCTGGCCAGTCTCGTTCGTGCTTACGCTTGTGAGAATTTTTCCATGCCATTTTCGTTTCAATAGTCTGTCATTCATTTATTTTTGAGAGGAACATTATGCTGGCTACTTTCCGATTGGGAGATTCGCTCATTAGTGATTTTTTAACACTTGTCATTCAAGAGCGGTCTGTTACTCGGCGCAAGGCCAGACAATTTTCATTAACTCGGACTCGTGCGATATTCTCGTAGACCACTCAATTAGAGTTTAGTTTTTTGAACTTACAAATTCTTCACAAAGTACAACGAGTCGTACTCCCGTCGTGCAACTTATGTATTCGAAAACTGTCACTTTGTCGCTCAATCGTTTTTACAGAGTCTCTCGTTACTTGGTTGAACACTTCATATTTATAATTGTAAATACTATTCAAGGATGAAAATAACGCGAAACGCACAACGTATACGCTATAATTATCAGAAACTCGCCCAAGCCGATTCGAAAGCTAGAAATATAACCGGCGAAGCGGCAATTCAGCGCCAGGTTAATTATCAGGGCGCTCCCGAGGAAAACGAGCAAGTTCTCCCGGAGGTGGAAACTAACTCGGCGCCGCTTTGACGGGAAATCACGAGTCGGTTGAACGCCGCTATCTCTTTGGTCCGCTCCTCCTACCATCTTACTCCCTTGGCTGGAGAACGCCTAATCTTGTGTATATTAATACTTACGACTTCTCCCTCGTGGGATCTTCAGCGAAGTGCTCTAAAAAAAGCGAATCTCGCGTTTGAGCGTGAAAATTCGCGCGATGCCGTGGCTCAGAGGAAGACCTTTTCGGGACTCCACATTACGAGCTAATCACGCGCGCGGCACGCGCGTACGTGATGGTACGAACGCTCCTGACGTGCCGCTCTTACCGGGAAGTTCCGTCGAAGCACGGAGTTTGAATGAAAAGCCTCCCTCCGACGTACGTACACACACCATCTCCGATTGCTCGCGGTTATGACGCTCGACTGTATAATGTACCTCATGGAGCAAGCCCTCCAAGCCGTGCCGTGGCTTTGGATTCCCAGCGAGTGCTCATATTGGCTTGACGTCGGATCGAATCGTAAGCTAACTTCTATCGTTTGGTCGAAAAGAGTTTGAGATTAGGCTGGATCCTACAGTTGGAAATGACGCTTGTACTCGGTCAAATATATATATAATGAGTAGAAGTGATTAAGAGCGATGCCTTTTTGATGCAGGGAATTTTTAATATGCAATCAGATAGCAGGAACTCTTTTGATGAAAAATTCCACTTTCTGAATAAAATAGTAATTTTTTCGTGCTTTAACTTTGAGATGTGGGTAAAATTACGGAAGAATATATATTGAGCAAGTTTTAATTGAACAATATTAACATTTAATCGCGTTTTTGAACACTGTTTCGGGAATAGGAATTTGATAACGGAATTTTTCATAAATTCTTCGTTTCGGCGCAGTCGAATTTAATTTTTTTCCAGTACCGCGTAATAACACGACTCCGGTGGAGTTTAATTAAGTCTCGGAATTATTCATTTTACACTTGGTATTTCCGTTACGTAACTCTAATTTAGTCCATCGTGAATTTTTTTAAATTTTTATTATACAACTAAGGGTTTCAAATATTTGTTAATCAACAAACACAAAAATTCTACTAGCTGCTTAAAAAAATCCGCACTAATGTATAATTTTGTCGGACATATATTTTAATTGAACTGCAATATTTTTATACATCAATTTTTTGAATCAAACAGCAGTCAAAGTTATGCTGCAATATTATTGGATAATTTTTATAAGGGTGCTAACAAGAATAAGAAAAGATTAGATACGTTGATCGGTTAGTTTAATTTTTATAATTCTTTAATTTGTGTATCTTATCCATAACTACATTGAAGAAATAACATTTTTTGACAATAATAATTGTACTGTATATTTATTAGAAAAAAAAACGAGAAAAAAATTATACATTTTTAAGATTTACTGCAACAAATATTTAACGTAAAAAAAGTATAATTCTTGGAAAGTGTATACAAAATGGTTAAAAATCCAAATGTATTTCTAAATTTTGGGTTTGGATGTAGACATTGTACAATTACTTGTAACCACTTAAAAATAATCCACTCACCAGCTATGTAGTTTAAAATATTTGTAACTCTTGATTTTGTTCTATTAGAGTAAATTGGGCTATTTTTATGAATCAATGTATTTAATTTGTCGGCATATATATTCTTTTAATCCTCGGTACAATTCACCCGCTCTTGGCATCGTGTAAAATTTCATCAATTTTCCACATCATACACGTCCAAGCGTTCCTTCCCCCAAAAAAATTTCCGATGGTTATTTTAGAATTTCTCCTGGAGATGTTTTTCACAATCTACCTTATTCTCGAGAAGAGGATTACTGTTCTCCCCTGGTAGATTTTTTGAAAAAAAAAACTCCGAAACAATTTCAAGCAAATTTCACGCAACAAGCGACGCAAGCGAATGAAAAAAAAACAAAGCTCGTGATTTCTCGGGCGCTCGCTGCCTACCCAATCTTAATAATCAACGTCTAAGCCCACCTCTCCTGTTACACTGCACTCGTGCACGTGTTTTTCATGCGAGCTAACTTGCCCCCTGTGGAACTCGCAGACGTCAAGGATTACTCGGCAGGGACGCACAGGGAAGGGAATAAAAACAGCAGCAGCATCCTTTTTCCCGACACGCCCGGGGAGCGAGCGAGAGAGACCAAAAGGGGGAGCAAAAGGACCCCTCGGATCTCCCTTGATCGGCCTGGGCATCCAATTTCAACTTGCATCGTTCAGATTTCCTTTTTAGCTCGAGGAGCTTACGACGAGCCGAGCTGAGCTTGGCGCCTACAGCCCCTCTATGTGGTTCTCTCTCGGCCTTCCCCGGAGGATTGTCGAACGTGTTCTCGTGGTTTAGTTTTCCAGGGCGACCCCAGCAGGCAGCGAGGAGTCACACGCTTTCACGCGCCCCTCAGCTTAGTCTTTTTGTTTGTTTGTTTTTTGATTTTTGAACACGCTCTCTCTCTCTCTCTCTCTCTCCCTCTCTCTCTCTCTCTCTCTCTCTCTCTCTCTCTCTCTCTCTCTCTCTCTCTCTCTCGTGCTCTGGTAGCTTTTAGATTGTTCTTTGTAATGGTCTTGGGCTCTTGTCCCTTCTCCCTCGTGCGTGCGCCATCTCTCACATTGGCTTAAATATTTACGTCTGCAGGGAATACAACTTTTCTTAAAAATAAGAAAACGCTGAAATTCTGTTAGAGCCAATAACTCAGTTGGAGGAGCAACATGATTTGATGAATCAGTATCATCTCATGTTTTTCTTGAGAGTGCCCCATCTGAGGGCTGGAAATTGTATCTAAACCGGCCTCTGTTAACTAGGCGCGCTAAGGATCTACCTCGACACGAAACAGGATGATTTCGATGAAAAAAAACAGACTATGAAAAATTTATTCAGGGTTGCTTTAAATTATCATATTTTTTATCTTCAATGTTTGACGTGAAACATTAAAATTTCCCACTTTGCTACGATGTGATGTATATCGACTTGTATGATTACGAGAGCACGTACATCTGACGACAGTTTCGTTGAAGGTGATCGAGAACGCCGGGCTGTATCCAATCGGGGCCCTTGTTTTAAAATAATACGAACGTAAATTATATTAGATATCAACTTCTCTTGTCACTTTTCCACCAATGAAAATATAATTTTTTTATTTCACGGTGTATCTTTTCTTTTAAGTGTTTTACAATCTGCCAACGGAATTCCGTTGAAACATCAGATGTCATCAAAAAATGCCCAATGTTGCCAACCAAAAGCCCACCCAAAGCTGTACTGGACTACTAATTTGAAATCGTTAATGTCGTTAAAAATAAATTATCTCACTACATTTTTCTTGATGTCATTCGAAAGCTCGAAACTCTCGAACTATAACTGTGTAAAATCCCATCAAGATCCGTCCAAAACTCATGAACCCTTGATCCTCCTTGATTGCCTTGCATCCCCTAGAACAGCTTCTCCGACTGCGCAAATAATCTGCTTCAAGTCCTCTCATTAGAGGAGTCAGGAATTGATAAGCACCCCATCCTTCGATACTCGCCTCTCTGCTGCCTGCTTGCGCTCGTTAAAAAAAATTCCAATCACATTGACATCGAAACTTAATCCGACTCCCATCATGAATAGCACGAGCGCGTACGTGGTCCTCATCAGAGCGTATCAAGTCTGGTAGACGAAGGATAAATTAAGCTCACGCGCCTCTGTGTAAACCTCGCACGTAGCCATAGGGCGGGGTGGACTGCGGGTGTAAGAGAAACAAATCAATCTCCATTCGAGGGACGGGTGGTCGGTACATCGAAACAGAGAAACAGGAAGCACGGAAAAGGGTCACCTCTGCCGCTCTCGTATACCTGCTTCCTGTACTGTCTCGCAGAGAATCCCAGAACGAACGACTGTATAGTAAAGGTGGTGGCGGTGGAGGGCAAAAAATGCCGGGTGAAAGGGGCGAGCGGAAAAACAAGCCCTATCCGATTTGGATCAGCGTGACCGAGACAGGCGAGGGAGCGGGGAGGCTCCAAGTTCGGTACAGTGATCGGACGAGAGCGGATCTACCGCTGCTGCTGCTGCTCCCAGATTGATGAGAAACTTGGAGTCGATCGCACGGAGATTACTAGCCGGTCGTCCACCCCTGACTCCCCGACCTCCCGGGAGCGAATAAAATACGTGCCGAGCACGGGTGCAGGTACTGCTCTTGTATGTACGCCGCGAGGGTAGGTAAAAACAAATACACGGACATGGAAAATAGATGGCGAAAAGGCAAGGGCGCGCCTGGGAAAAAGAGAACCCGAGGAAAATAGAAAAGGCGACGGGATGGAAAATCGAGTCGTTGGCGCTCGTAAAGCTCTGGCTAATTTAACGCGGGCGCCGATCGAAGTGGATTTCGCTCTTCGGTCTGATCGTCGAAATTAAGACTTCCTCTCTTTTTCTGTCCCGTTTGTGTGGTTTTTTTTACCAATTTGTTGTGGATCGAATGCGAATAAATTTTCTCGAGTGATTATGTTTGTGGTGATCAATTCTTTTATAATTTTGTCAAATAGAAACAACGTAATTTTTTAGGCTCCCATCAAGTGCAGAATAAAATATTAAGTATTATCACTAGAGAGGGTTTTAAATGTTATTTTGTTCGGATTAAAAAAAGAATTCATTTTAAAAAATTAGTCATAGACGACAAGTATCAGAAGCCCCAGTTGAATTATTTGCCGAGTAATCTGCTGTTGATAAATCCAAACGATATGTATAATATTATGATCAAGTTTCAGTTAAGTTTTTTTAATTTTTGACAACATACGTCTCAGTCAGATTATCATGTTGCATTTGAATGTGTAAAAAAGTGGTTACATTCATTTTCAAACGGTGAACTCATATGTACGTATGCACTCACTATTCTAGTAAATGTTCAAAATCTCGATCCTACTAAGTAGTATACTAACCACCATCGAGTCCCGTCAAATCGCTCCGGAAGTGGAAGATTCGAGTAAAAAGTACGAATTCAATGGATAAAATAAGTGCAACAAAATAGCCTGCCGCGCGCTCGGGAAAATAGAGGAATCGGCAACTGCCGTGACATTAGCTGCAACGGTAGTACCGACAATCCAGCCACTGTAACAAGCGAACTGGGCCGTACACGCCGGTACCATCCGGTCCGACCGCAAATTGAGTTCCGGCAGCGTCGCTGCGTTCGGTGTGCCGAAGAGTGAGAAAGAGAAAAAAAAAACCGCCTCGACCTTCCGTCCTCTCGCCCTGAACTGATTTGTTCAAAAACGTCAAGACATTACAGGGGACTCGCCGGGCCATCCTCCTTTTCTCTGACAGGGAGGCAGATGAAATACTGGAGGCGATTACAGGAGGCTTCAACCACCTTGGCACAAGCTGTTACTGGAGTTGAGGAACGAATAAATTATACGGTGTCGAGTCGAATCGGCAAATCGCCACAGGTTTTATTCCTTCCTTTTTTTTCGTTGAATTACAGCTGTTCAGGCTTATACAGAGGGTGAAGATTTTTTCACGGAAGAATGCATTGCATTGTTTGTTTTTTATATGGGTGTGAGAGACATCAATGATTTTAGTCCTCTGTATTTTTTCTATGTTTGTGTGAAAATATTTTGTTTTGTGAGTTGAATTTTTATATTTAAGATTGCTCTTCATAAATTGTATCCGAGTAGCAATCCTTTGAATCCAACAGACTATTCAATAGCTGCACCGAGCCACCGATGACTCCCGAGTTTTCTAGGAAAATATAGAGTGCCATTACATACTGCATAAACGATACAACATCGGGATATATGCAAGGTTGACAGAGTTGGAGTTGTAAGCCATATTATCAAACGGACCCAAGTCCCTACAGTATGTCATACGAAAATCGACTAATATTATCGAGTTTGCTTTTTCGATAAAAATGCGAATGGTCTATAAAATTTAGAGAAATACTCTTAAAAGAGAGATACGGCAAACTAACAACGTAAAAACTAGAGGTAAAAACGCAGGACGAAATCAAGCAGTGAAATAGTGTAAAAATAAAGAATAAACTCCCACGTATGTACAGCTTGCACGGAAAAAAACGAGTTCCGGATAACGCGCATACACATACACCCAGAAAGGAGAAAGGGGACATTTAAAAAGAGGAGAATGTATAGGAAAGACGACGCAGCCCGATTCGCAGGATAAAACTCGGGGTCACACGGTCAGCCGCGCGATGGCGGCGGTCGCAGCGCCAGGAGACGAAAGGAGAGGGCCAGCAGAAATCGAAGGACACGCGCAGACGTTTTCCTGCGACGTGCCGGACGTCGTTCCGCGTTATCATCGGGCGCTCTATTGCGCGATACGGCGTGAAAGAGTACGACTGCTCTACCGGCCGTTACGACTGCATCGCGGAAACGACGACGACGACGAAAAACAAAAAAACCGCGCACCAGCAGCGATGGCCCGGACGGAACGCGCGCCCGCTTGATTTATGCGGGCCGTAATGGTCCGGATTTGCGTGCGCAGTGGTGCGAGCCGAAAAAAAGATGTGCACATGCAAGAGAGAGAGAGAGAGAGAGAGAGAGAGAGTCATTGTTCGGAGGGGGGTCTCTTTCACTGCCGGTCGGCGACAACGGCGCTCAGTTCATTCGGCGCTGGGCGCACTGATTGTTCATAATGATACGCGGCTCGGCGGACGAAAGGGTCGAGAGAGCAAGAGAGAACGAATGGGCCTTCGGTATTACAGTGCGCTGACCAGAGTCGGTCCATTGAGCGCGTAGTCCGGCAGAGGAGCTGTGGGAGCAGTTCAGCAGCAGTTTGTTGAATTTTATAGGCCGCTGGACGAGAAAGAGGCACACGGGGTACCACTGTTGTAACGATATTTTTTTTTTTTTTATTGCCATTTTTCATCTCGCTGGGAGCTCGAGCGGGAATTGAAAGTCCTCGAACGGGGGGGGGGGGGGGGGAGAAACGAGAGTTTGATCGGGGGAAATGAACGGTCAAGCCTATTCGCAATTGCAGCTGGCCGGCGAGCGTTTATTATTCGAGAGCTGCAGCATCATCCGACTGTGCTTCGGCAGGGTTTTTTGCGAACTTTAGAAAAGAGGGGGGCAGAGGATAAACATGTTTGTTTTACACAGGGGCATTAATTCGCGCGCTGATGAAATGCGCGGTGGTCGCTCCGGGCTGATAAAACTCGGGCGCGCCTCGGCTTTTTTTTTTTGAGTGTTAATTTTGGCGATTGGAATCGCAGGAGTGCGCGTGGAGGCTCTCTAAATTTCAGAATTTATTCGTCCACCGAAATAGCATAACATTTTTACTACAGCGTGATGTTTTTTGAAAAATCGCATTGAATCAATTCCATAATTTCATTTCGGGCTCGTGCATATATATGTCCCTCTTTAGCTTGAAATAGAATACGAATGGTTATTTCATTATATATTGGCTGGTCGAGCTAATACTTCGAAGTATCCAGAGCTCGCTCTGGAGACGTGATGCTGCATGATAGATATCATCGATTTCCTAAGAGTCACATATTGCGAAGATCTGCCTGAAATATTTCGCTGGGATAACTGCACCTAAAATGAAATTGGGAGCCAATACAGTTTCACATCTAGCGCTCAAACGTATCAATTTATGTCAAGAAAATTCTGGGAATTGCTTATTAGTTAGACATTAGTACTTTTCATGCCACGAGGATGAAAAACAACTTGTAAATCAGATTTCCGGCACTAATAATAAATAACATATGCATTGTACCACGCAGATGAGTAATGTCATCTCTTTCGTTTTGGCAGCGTAATTAAAGTTTCAATGAAATTTCGAAGAAAATCCATAGCCCGAATAACTACTTTCCCGCACGCACGGCGCCATTTATTGAACCTTCAAAACGAATAGAAGAAGAGAGAAAATATAATTCCGGGCGAGTGGCAGAGAATCGGCCTTACCGAAGAAACAAACAGCCACGGAGAGTAACGGAGATCCCAGTCTTGGTGTTTGATTTAATTTTTTTAATTTTTTTGCTGAGGGGTTTGCTCACAGGAGAGCTGCCTTGGCCAAGTAAAAGCGGAGGAAGGGAGAGAGAGAGACGACGAATCGTTTGTTGATTTTTCCGGCAAACAAGCGGAGTGGGGTAAAGGGAGGAAGGGCTAGAGGAATGCAATTTAAGAAGACGTTAATCTTGACAAGAGATCGAGCTGCAAACGATGGAACGGTTAATTGCTCTAGTACCGTTGAGCGTAATAAGAGGATTGAAAAATGCGTGCACCTGTATTATGATTGAGAAAACAGATTTTTTTTATAAATAGTACATTACGCCCCTAGGGCACAAAGTACAAACAATAGCGCCCGAAGGGCGCGGTTGGTGTACTTTTGTGCCCGAGGTGCGTATAATATTTTTG